>MJUU01039550.1:0-29410 GCA_002080025.1 Modiolus philippinarum
CCGTCTCAACTGTAGTGAATAACAAATCTTACATGTTTGTTTTTTTTCAATAGTGCCGTAGGTAGTAGTTAATATGGCAAAAAATCTGCGGTTTTCAAAAAACGTTTTTTGAAAACCGCAGATTTTTTGCCATAGTTAACTACTTATACGACATAGACCTTAGTCTCAAAATATGCATTTTTCATATAAAAACTTTTGCTGATTTCCTTCAGATTGAAGATGATTTTCCGTTAATCGTGTCCTATACTGTGTATTTGATTTACAAAATCTACTGAGATTATTTTAAGTTATCATACCACAAAAAGCATATTCTAATAATATGCATTTTTTCATAACTAATTTTTTCCCAATTTTCTTGTCCGATTTTCCTCAATATCGAAAAAAATCTTCCTTTTATTAGGTCCAAAGCTATGTATAAAGTTTATAAAAATATGTTAGGGCAATTTCAAGAAATTATGATATGTAGATCTTATTCTCAAAATATTCATTATGCATAACCTTTATCAAAATTTGTGTAGACAATCTCAAGTTAATTCACGACATAGAGCTTATTTTCAAAATATGGATTCTTTCATATAAAAAAAGATTATCCAAAAAAATGTTTTCCACTTTGCCTTAAAATCGACCTTCCTTAGACCATGTCCTATAATGTGTATATAAAATAAATGGTGAAGTCAATGTCAAGTTATCAGATGACATAGACTTAATTCTCAGAACTTATTTGTAAACTATGCATTTTTCATATGAAAACTAAGTTTTCCCCAAAATCTGTTTTCCGATTTTCATCAATCTCAGAGGAGACCTTCCTTTGGTCATGCCAAACACTTCGTTATAGATTACAGTAAAATCTGTGAAGGCAATCTCAAAACAACGCCAGTAGAATACCGAAGGAACAAAGCACAAGATTACACAAATCAAAGTCCAGAGACAAGGCAAAAGCAAGAACACCAAAAGACGGAAGACCAAAGACACCACATGCCCACAAAACACACGAACATTACATATACAACACAAAAAACTAAAGCAGTAACAGTGTGAACTCTCAATAAACAAGAGTGACATTAGGTGCCCCGGAAGGGTAAGCATGTCCTGCTCTGTGCACAGCACCCGTCACACTGTCAGTGGGTCAATCCAGGGTAAAGTCAAAACCGGTAATGTCAAATCAGGGAAGACGCGAATCTAGCTGAAAATGTCAGTTTTTATTTGTGACACTGACATTTCATATCTATCTATGATGTCGTGGTGACGGCCATAGAATTTCTGACGGAACGAAAGTAACAAAGGCTGAACATATCGCGGACTCAGCAGTTTTTGTGACAGAGCTTTTGCTCTTTCCACAAAGTCACTGTATGTACTGCACGCTCTACAGTAATGAATTAATTGTGAAATATATACTCCATATGCTGGGGATGCAAGTATATTGCTGCAGAGAAAGGGAAAGTTCACAATTTGAAAGTCAAAATCATCACGTTTGTCATAAAATCTAGATTTCAGACGTCCATGTTCGTCAATGTATTTCAAAAGGTAAAGGTATAAAGCAGAATCGGGTGTATCGGTTGTCTCTTTAATTTCAAGTTCCTTGGGGTAGATACGATGTAAATACTCTTTAAATCTTGGGTTATGAAGAGAAAGTACATCGTCTACATATCTGAAGCTGAAATTAAAAGTCTGGGCTAGTTGTTTTTGTTTCTGTTGTATCAGCCCTTGTAAAAACTTTGCTTCATACGAAAAAAGGAAAAGGTCAGCTAAAAGTGGCGCACAATTTGTTCCAATAGGAATCCCTATTGTCTGTTGAAAAACACGGCCTCCACATTCAACAAAAATGCTGTCGATCAAAAATTCAAGCATCTTAATCAGGTCATTTTCACTGTATTTCTTGTTTGACTCAGTGTGGTTCTTTACAAAATATGTTTTATCTTTTCCTATTACCAGATAGGAATACCTGCGTTCTCCGTTTTCGGTACAGAAACATTGATGTATCAGATCGGAAATTACTGTTTTAAGTTTATTATGGGGAAGAGTTGTATAAAGGGTAGAACAATCAAAAGTTTGAATGCTATTGCAGGATGCGAGACTGTTTGAGGAGAGCTGTTCAAGGAGATCTTTGGAATTTTTAAGAATCCATATCTGATTCACGTCGCTCGTGGAATAGGCTTTTTCGCAGTAGCTTTTTAGATAAAGTGGTAAGAAATTTGGATAGGGGCTTAGTGGTGCATCTGGCAGATCCTGCAATGAATCTCTGTTTGTAGGGATTCTTGTGAAGCGTAGGCACCCAGTAAATATGAGGGAGATAACTGTTATTCTCATCAACTTTGATACCGAATGATGCTAACACGGAAGTGTGATTTGTGATTATCTCGTCCCTTGATAATGTAGTTGGGGAATAAGTAGGATTGCCAGATGAAGTGTCAATACCCATCTCCTTAACAAGACAGTCTAAATAGTGTTTCTTGCATAAAAACACAATATTGTTAGAAGCTTTGTCTGCAGGTACTATGGCGTATTTTTCCTGGAGGTTTGTCAAAGTTTTAGCAACAAGAGGGTCATCAAATATGCTGGGCGTTCTAGTTTTCATAGATGTTTTCAAGCGCCGGATACGATTCATGATTAATGACTAAAGGTCAAGTCGAACTAAATGAACGCCATCTAGTGTCGATTGTTTACAAATGTCCTGTCCTTGATGTTTCTGATTGTTACACGTTGTCTTTTATGATGTCAAGGTGGTTATGACGTTATAATTTCACTGCTGGAGGCAAATATGGCGGAGCAAAATCGGCACGACAAATTTAAGTTTTGGGGCTTTATTTTACAATCGGAAACTAATTGTCAGCAACATAAACTTGACAATTTCCATATGTAGCATTGTAACAGTTTGTGAGGTGGCTTCCGGAACAGTGAATTTAGGTAGCTCACAATTCGAAACGATTTTATTCTAAAATTTAGGTTCTTAGTTTCAAAACAAAGTATTAGGGTTTATTAGTTGACATGTTTCCATTCTTTCGTTTTTCGCTACAAGGAAGAAAACTGATTCATGAAATTTTGCATGGTTCGGGATGTTATGAATGAAGACCCCGTTTGTGCACAAAATTCCTTGCCCGATGTAAAATTGTTGAAAAAATTCATGTAATGTTCCGGACCGTACGAGTATTTGGGCAGAACGCGTACGGTCGGGATAATGTATTATCTAAATGATCAAAACTCCGTTACATTGATTTAGTTCACCCTAAACTGTATTTTTTCTTCAGTTAATACTCTGCTCAGTTGTAAAATTATGAAAATGTGCTGAGAAAACAAAGTTAAGTCAATTCACATTTGGATAATTAACAGTTGTTTACAAATGAAAAAGTGGAGAAAATACTTGAATGTTTTAAAACATGGAAAGGGCGACAGCATTTAGATTTAGCATTTGACTATATAATATGTTCTCCTGATCCTGTGCCACATAGCCGGCTTGGACGTATTAATTCGGATCCTCGACTGCACGAACTGGGTAACATCATTATTTTATTTTATCATATCTTTCTATTAGATATACCATCCCCCGTTTTTCGTAACGCTTTCAGACTGTATAAGACTCTACTCAACTAATCAATGGTTCCATATGGCAGTAAATGTCACCTAAACAGGGCAGTCCTATCAGAATGTACAGAATATTGAAATTAAAGTGTATTTGAACTTTCCCTATTAATTTCACAATATTAACCTATATATATATATAAATATTAATGTTGTTCACCTATATTTTTGAAAATATATATAGGGTTATTGTATAAATATGGGAAATATTGTCCCGAGTAGAATTTTATATTGCACGAGCTTGCGAGAGCAATATATATTCTATGAGGGATATTCTACGATCTAGATTAATGAGTATACGCATAAGGTCGGACCGTATGCGTATAGTCGTACCATACGCATATGGTCCGACCATATGAGTAAATGTATACTCGGGCGGTCCAAATACGCGTATGCTATGGAACAGAATTATTTAGTGAATTTTCTTCCAATATTCAGTTTGTTGTAAATAGTTTAAATTATTTTCAAAAAAAAATGTTGAAAATGTTTGACGGTATTGCAAGGCAAAATAAAAAAAATCGCAGCAGTAATAAGGAAATAACGGGAGTGGATTATGCTCCAACGACGTCCGGAAAGTGTTTTAGCGGAATGTCCGCGATGGTGTTGTATGTTCTTTACTATCAGAAGACTATTGCGGGAAACCTTGGACAACTAGGTGTAAATGTATTTTTGAGAAAATTTTGCAACTTTTTCTAACAATAAAATATCCAGACTTGGTTTTATATTCAGCACAAGATTTACGCAAGATTTGACATAAATTTCTTTGCACACACAAAACATATAAAAAAATATGTTAAAATAATGTTTTTTGTTGTTGTTTTTTTTCTTGAATAAATACAAACATTTCCGTCAATTTTGTTCTGCAGAAGGCCTCTCTGACAATTTTTGACTAATCAGTACAGATTACACCGAAATGCACAGAAAACCGGAAATATGATTGAAGACAAACAAACCCAAAGTTCCAAAAATAACTAAAGCCATTTCCATGCAAGGTCAATGCTTTACATACGATGGAGAAATGCGTGACTTTAGATAACTGTATCATTTCAGAAAATGATTATCTTTTGAAAACAACTCATTTTCCCTTTTGTATGTGATTACAGACAGAATTTCGAGATCAAAAGACAATAAATGCTCCGTTCTGATAACTACTCCCGATCTGCTGATAAAAATCCCGTTAAAGTTGCGACAAGGACAGATTTTCGTTTTTTAATCCAAGTACTTTTTAATTAATTAAAAATTAAACATAATTAAAACATCCATATGCATGGTAATTTGATGGAGAGTAAATCAAAATAGTTATGCGCACGTATACTCGTATTTTCGGCTGAAAAGTATATAAATGAGAATGTCGGAATAACAAAGATATGTGTTGTCCATTATTTGATGACCGAGAACATGAGGATATAAAGCCAGTTTGTTAAAGTGTTTTGGTGTTTGTTCCATATTTACCAAAAGTATACATCTATACACCCAATTTAACGCCTTTTGGAAAATGTTTCAATCTCATAGCATCGGACGTCATACTCGACGTCGTAGAAAATTACTAATTTTCCAACTTGTTTCCTTTATTCGACAGCTTACAGCAGTGAAACGAACCCGGTTACCCCCATTTAAAAAAAATCTTTTCTGAAAGCTCTGAATCTAAACATTAACATATCAATTTAAAAAAAAATCATGGTGTGGGAAAATTTCCCAGTCCTTTTAGTGCAAACATTAGCGTAAAATTGGCATTTCCCTATATATATTGTATGTTAATTTCTTTCAAGTCGGTACCTTACTTTGAATACGAATTGTGAAAAAACAAGATCGGTATTTCGAATCTACTTAATAATAGAAACATCATATCAAAAAATTTCAAAAATTCATGGTTTCAGTTATTTACTTCGACTTGACCATAATCGACCTGATCCAGTCTGACAATGTCTCCACATCTTCTTTTTCTTTCTTCGCCCACATTCTGGCATAGTCTTCAACTGCATCCATCAGAATTTTGAAGTTATACTTCCACGGAATTTTGGACCTTTTGAAAAAATATCACGTAATTTTTGGTTTCTAACGATATCTAGGTCACCCGTTATCACGTGTCCAGCAGGACTATAGTTGAATGGGGAAGAGGAGCAGGTGCAATCAGGCGGTTTTGCTTTAAAGTCATCAATCTGGAAATCACGCAACACCCGTTTGTGATTGAAAATATTGGTTGCAATAGATTTAGTGTAGGAATAAGAGGTAAGTGGAACAGATTGGTCTTTGAAGTAAGGAGGAATATTAGATTTCACTGTTTTGTTGTGCAGAATGTTGGAGAGATTAATGGCATCTAGGCGTTTGTTAGCAAACTGAATTTTGAGAAATGATCGGTTTTCAGGTTTATTTGCAGAAGTTGTAACAGGTTTGAACAGTCTGTGATTGGCGATGTCCATAACGATAGCTGTTAATTTATATTCCAGAGAATGCCAGTCAGTCACAGTTGAATCTAAACATACTTTGTAAAACGAATGAAGTTTCGAAAGTGGCAAGGAATACAATTTTGTACGAATGTGATGTATACCTAGTGGCATTTTCATAAATGGAAAAAGACAATTAATTGAAATGTCATGTAGATGTGGGGCGGTATAATGCCTATGTCCATGACTAAACACCGAAGTTACAAATTATCATACGATATAGAGCTTATTCTCAAAATATGCATTTTTTCATATACAATAAAGTTTTTCCCCAAAAACTGTTTTGCAATTTTCCTCCAAATCTGCATTTTGGGCATTAAACTGCTAAACTGCAATGGTCCTGACTTGGTGCAAACAGGATTTATTTCAGTACTTAGCATAGAAGGAATCGTGAATCTAAATCTACAGCAACTTTTTGTAGAAACTATAAATTCTTTATGTTTTCTTGACTGTGCATAACTTGTATATTACGACTCGAAAAAGAAGAAAAACCGCGGTCTTTAAAAATGATTTTTTTTTTTAACATTTACTGTCAAACTGAAAATGAATTTGATATTTCAGTCCAATATACTGACTTGATCACTTTTGCAATATCAGTCTGATGTAAAACATGAATTTGGCTCAAACTTTAAACTGTGTGGAGTGCTTTATTTTTATTGTATTTTTGTCATAGTGATATGAAATTTTGCTCTATCACGACTGTTCGACGTTGCACTTAATTTTTACTATCAAGTACATTGTCTTATCAATAACCTAGTCAATAACAGACACACCATTTGTTGAATTTTCATAACAACTTCCTTGTCAAAGGATAGATAGCCAGTGACAATTCAGATAAACTTTGACATTTGCACGTTCTTCTAAAATGTGTTAGAATACACGCACTTGAATGACTGATTCGATCCTGTGTAATGATGAAAATACGTATTTCTTATATACAGCCTTTCATCCAACAGTGAACGTTTTTGTCAATCTCCCTACTTAATCTGTCATAGATGTTAAATGTTAGGCAATTGGTTTTTACATTTTCATTAATAAATACATTAAATACATTAATTTCATCATATTTCAATACATCATTTGCCACTTAATTTTTCAATTAACATAAAAATCTGGCAACCATTAACAACGTTTAACAATAATTCTTAAATATGTATGACATAAAATATGAATGAAGAATCTCAAAATTTGCCTCACATTTTTTAAATTGAAAAATTGGGTTCAATGACAGAAAGACACATCCTTATCGGATATTGAGAATCTCAAAAATGCATACCTTATCATATATTTTTGCAAAAAATAGACCCAATCATATATAATGCAGACAAGTATGCCTTGTCATATATTGGGATGAAAACAGTCAATTCTGTATCTTTCATAAAAAAAGTAGTGAGTTACACACGGTTTGATGCCTGTCAAATGTTAAATGGTATCTGATTTAGATACAACATGATGACCTCATCACATAATTTCGTCTGAAATTTCCTATCCTTATCACATATTTACAACAAAATTTGATACCCTTATCATATAATAGGTCTCAAGAAAAAGGTATCTATTTCAGCGTCTCATTCCTAGCCCNCCCCCCCCCCCCCCCCCCCCCCCCCCCCCCTCGAGTCTTCAACAAGACACTGTGTCTGGTTTGCAAAAAGAGAAAATATCCCAAAAATGATAACGATAAACTCTTTTACTGCATTAGATTTGAACACATGCATGTATGTTGCATATACCACATTAATATGAATATAACCTTAGTATATATATATCACTTTATGATGATCATTTTAAGATTTGTAGTAATAAAAAACGACGAAACTGTTCTATATCTTTACCCATGAAAAAGGTTTTGGTAGTTCCGTGAAACTTTTGGACTCTTTGTGAGCAATCTCAAAAATTGTAATAAAGTCCTTTTAATTTTGTAACACTCATTCATGGCAAAACCTTGCAAATCTTAAACGTACAAAAATTCAAAGGAATCAACTTTTCCGCCAAACTTTTAATCCCTTTCATCTCAAAATTAAGAACAATAACCTATATTTTTTTCGATTAGATTACTATCAACTAAATTTTCCAACAAAAATCATATTTATCAAATCCTGTTCATTTCTAGATTGAGTATTGATCTCTTTAAGTGCATTGTCTCGAGCGTTTTTTCAATAACAGACCAACCATATGTTGAATTTTCATAACAACTTCCTGGTCAAAGAATAGATATCAAGTGACAATTCAGATAAACTTTGACACTTGCACGTTATCCTGAAACATGTTACAATACACACACTTAAATGACCGGTTCGATTCTTTGTAGAAGTTGCAGGATTATAGTATATGTAAAAAATGGATAACAGAACACACATACAATGGCTGAAAACTATAATTACATGCCACAATCTGCTATGGAACTACACATGAAGAACACGAATAAGACAAAAGACAAACGTTCACAACGATAGGAACTCGGGACAGCCGGACCTGGTACCGGCACTAGCAAAAGCCAGCGGTAGGATTAAACCGGTCTATGGATATCAAAACCACCCCTTTATCTGTCCCGTTCCCTATAGTATAATAAATATATGAATAAAACCCAAGTAAACTACTAATTCCATGACCACAATGTTGAAAGGAAAGAAAAAAACAACACGTAATTTTGAAAGATGGGAAAAGGGGTGCTCGCCGCTAAACTGCCGGCTAGCTCAAGGAGCCTAGTCTGCTAGTTGAACACTGTCGCACTATGGAAGAAAAATCAAACTCAAAACTTCCCGAAGGGCTTGGTCAAGAATCATCATAAATTTCAGTAGATATCGGTAGTATCAGTGAGAGGCCAGTGTGTGTGCAAAATTTTCAGGTCAATAGGTCTCAAAGCTAATTTAACGAATGGAAGCAGAATATCTTGTCGATATCCCCTATTACGTAAAGAATGTAAGTTACATCCCAGCTTTTCTGGCATTTTTAAACGAGGATAAGAAATGCCATTAGTAATAATTTGTTTATGAGTAACGCCATATTTAGATATCAAATGTTCATATCTTTTATAAAACTTCTTAAATGTATTCAACAACTTATGAAATCTGTCACCTTGTTGTAAAAGTTTGGCTGTGATAGAACGGTTACGTTCATTGAAATCATCAAGAGTAGAACAAACTCATGCAAATCGTACCAGTTGAGAAATATACACTCCGTAGGATGGAGCAAGGAAAATGTCGCCGTCAAGAAAAGAAAAATTAGTAATAGTGAAATCAAAATCATCCCTTTTATCATATATTTTAGTTTATTATTTTACCGGAGTCAATAATGATAGTTAGATCCAGAAAAAAGGCAGTATTTAGAATCATTGTTAGCTTTATTTATTTTTAGTTGTTGCGGGTAAATAATGTCTACATGATCTAAAATCTTGGGATTATCAGTAGTGAGGATATCGTCAATATACCTCCTGTTATGATTGAAAATAGAAATAAGTTTATCACTGTTTGATTTTGTTCCTATTTGAGGTTTTTTTTGTGAAGTGTCGTTCGTAACAGAAAAGAAAAAGTTCTGTAACATTATTGTTGCCTACTATATGTTAAGAACCAAAAGAAAAATTGTGACGCAATTGGTACGTGCAGTTAAATTAAAAAATACTAGAAAATTTTAAAATAAATCCCAAATTTGTAAATAAAATTTCCAAGTCCTTTCTTAGTACTGACAAATATGTATTGTATTAGTGATCCTAAATATGTAATGTGCAGCTAAATATGTATTATATCATTTTACTTTGTGTTATTGCTGATTTCAGCTTCCAACAGATTTTTTTATTAACCTTAAAAATATACTTGTTTTTTTTTGTCATAGCTAAGTGTTTCCTGTCCTATTTTTTACATACGCGATTGGTCTCATCAGTGGTCAGTCGCTTTTTTTATTATGCATTTTTATGCATAGTGTTTGTGAATAAAAATATCGAGACCTATATCAGTACTGACAAAACCTCAAGAGGTATTGTCTAAGTGATGCTAAATAAGTAATGTCCAGCTGAATATGTATGACATAATTTTACAGTAGAACCTGTTTATTAACACATCTGAGTATTCCGATGTCCTGTGGAATTCGACATAATTTTGGGGTTCCAAAGACAACTTTATATGTTTTCTAAACCTGAGTATTCCAACATCCTGTGCTACCCACATTTTTTTGTGGTCCCATACTGTGTCGTATTAGACATGTTCAACTGTACGTTTATTGCTGGTGAAAGCAAACCTAAAATACTTTATCATTAATTGTGGTACATCCTTTTGAAAATTATCAAAAATGAATAACCACTTAAATAGTGTTATTTCCGACAAGAAATGAGATGTGTTGATGTGTTTTTTTTCTTTAGAATAACAGTGATATTGTTCTGTAATAAAAGAAATACTTTGAATTTTTGGATTATTACAAGCTGTTGCAAACGCGCATGTAATTAGCTTTAGTTTCTGTGTTGTCATATTCAAGCCTTAAACCTGATAGTGAAAATCTAGATTTTTTTTTCGATTCAAGATACCCTGTAATGAACTTTGTTAAACGTTTAAGGCCCTTAAGGATATCTATAATCTTTTTCAGCCTTACTTTTTAAGGTATATTTTCATCTGAGAATAAAGCTTTACACAGGGGATGGATAACCTTAAAAGTTTTAAATTGATATTTTAAAAAGAAACAGTGTGCCAAAAAAGGTTATCGGTAGAGACTTATTTAACAATAAAATACTGTATACCCCTACAAGTGCAGGCCTAGAATAAAAAAAAATGTCCGAAATTCTGATTTCAGTCTTACATTAAGCTTGGATCCATACACTTAAATATGTGTAAAAGCTGATAGAGAACAAATAACAAATATGATCTAAATAGAAAAGCCAAAATTAGCTACGGACAGAGCTATGTAAGTGACTCAAATTTGGCTATGAATTTGGACATAGACTTTGCATACTATAGACCTTGGGTTAATTCTTCAGGCAACCTATTATAAATTACTTTAAATATATGTGTATACTATAACAAAACACCAATGTTACTGTGAATTTTGATTCTGCACATGTGCAATTCGACAACGTTTAGAAGACCATAAAATCAACGATGTTTAAAAACTGATGGAGAACAAATTATCAAATATGATCTAAATAGAAAGCCAAAATCAGTTAAGGACAGAGGAGCTTTGCATGAGGGAGATACTCCTTAGTTTCAACAAAATTTACAAGAATTAGATATTGTAAGGTTCCAAATAGAACCGGCTTTCAGGTCAGCACCGAAGTACTGACTACTGGGCTGGTGAATACCCTCGGGGACTAACAGTCCACCAGCAGAGGCGTCGACCAACAAATACCGAAGTTACTGTGAATATTGATTCTGCATATGTGTATTTCGACAACTTATGTCTCTTCAGTGCAGATAAAATCTAAACGATATTATCAAGGTTAAGGGTCAAAGGTAAACGTCATCATTGACATTTGACCTTGACATATTAAGATGTTACTAAGTCACCTATTTTCAAAGATGAAGATCCTAGGTCTTTTTTTTCAACTCGAGGAAAAATGCTATTGAAACTCAAAATCTTGCAGATCAATAACTCAAAATACTACTCCGACGGTTTTTGAGTAAATGTAATGAACTATGGCCATGACCAATAGTCCACCAGCCGGACCCCGAAAAAAATATTTTTGCTGGATACCCCTGTAGACCGATATCTATTTTGCACAAAGTAGAAGCGCAATATATGAACTTACTTTTTTAAATGTTGTACTCAGAAAAAGTATGCCGAAAATAGTACAACAGTTTAGGGGTACCATCAAATATCCAGACAACCAAGGACACCTTTTCCTGGTCATTTCTAGTTGATCCTGTTGTTGTACATTTACTACCATTTTAATTGTTCTATGATGCACAAATAAAGTTCCGCAGAAGAAGGTCGGTTCACGACCAAAAGCTCCGGATATCATATACAACAGATTTTGTTTATGTTCCTCATTATTAGTGACTTGCATATATATTTTTGCCCCAATACTTTAAAAAAAAACGTACATAACCTTGAAGAAGATCTTGACCAATTTGCCAGAAGACTACGAATCAAGATTATTTTGATTCTAGAAAAGAAAAAAAAAAGAAGAATCATCTGATGATGATTCTGATAGTGAGGAAGCTGTCAAGATCTATAAATTCACTAAAAAGAGTAGTTGGATTCCAAAACCGAGCAAAAACACCAGACTCGAATCTATAATATATCTAATTAAATCAGATATTAAACAATATGTAGACATATTTATACCTAAAACTGAAAATTTGTCAAAACATGAACGATCAGCTCTGAAAAATTTAAAGAAAGAAACGATATAGTTATAAAACCAGCAGACAAGGGTAGTGCAATAGTCATCTTGAACAAGACAGATTATATACATGAAGCCGATCGACAACTTTCCGACAATAGGTTTTATGAAAAACTAGAATCTTACCAGCTTTTTTTACTAAAAAGATAACCGAAAGCCTAGAGGCTATGCATGAACACGGTCACATTGACACTACCACCTTCAATTACCTTATTCCTGAAGATCCAAAACCTGGTCGCTTCTATCTAATTCCAAAAATGCACAAAGAAAACAACCCGAGCAGGCCTATTGTTTCAGCTTAAAGTCACCCGACAGAAAAGATATCAGAGTTCGTTGATTTTCATCTCAGACCGTTTGTGGAAGAACTCCCCTCTAATATTCAAGATACTACTGACTATCTACAAAAAAATGGAACAGCTAAATCTTCCAGAGAATACCATACTTGTTTCTATGGATGGAACTTCACTTTACACCAACATTCCTCATGAGGATGGCATTGCAGCATGCAAAGAAGTTTGGGAGAAACGAACAGTAAAAGAGCCATCTACAAAATGTCTAGTGGAAATGCTCACATTAGTTCTTAAGCATAATAAAACCACCTTCAATGGAGATCACTATCTACAAGTCAATGCTACAGCTATGGGAACTAAGATGGCCCATCTTATGCCAACATGGGAAGTATTAAAAAACTGCTTTTAACCACACCTAAATACCCACTGTCTTGTTTCCGATTTAACGATTATGTTGATATGAAATGGACCCATACCGAGAAAGAACTAGACCATTTTTTTATTCATGCCAATTCTATTTGCCCATGAAGTGTCATAATCAAAAATATCCTTTCTTGATACTACCACCACTATCAAAGAAGGATAAATTTCCACGGACATATATTCAAAACCGACAGACAAACATCAATATCTGTCACCATCAAGTTGCCACCCAAAACACAGTTTAAATAGCATACCATGTAGCCAAGCCATCAGAGTAAAACGCATTTGCTCATCGTTTACATCCCTAAACAAAGACTTGGGGACTTAAGACACCATCTAAAATCAAGAGGGTACTCTGACCAAGTCATACAAAAAAGTTTGAATAGAGCATGTCAAGTCACCTGAGACAAGCTCCTTCAATACAAACATAAGAGGGTCAACAAAAGAATTCCCTTGGTCCTCACGTATTATCCTTCGCTGGCAAACGTCTCAAGCTTGGTCCGGCATCACTGGAAGGAAATTGAAAAATGCAAAAAACTATCTAAAATGTTCCCTGAGCCACCAATCATTGCTTTTAGACAATCAAAAAGCATTAAGAATACTTTGGTCGATGCCTCTGCTGGTGGACTGTAATTCCCCAAGGGTATTCACCAGCCCAGTAGTCAGTACTTCGGTGCTGACCCGAAAGCCGTTTCTATTTCAAACCTTGCAATATCTAAATTTTTATAAATTTTGTTGAAAATTAAGGAATATCTCCCTCATGCAAAGCTCTGTCCTTAGCTGATTTTGGCTTTACATTTAGATCATATTGGGTATTTGTTCTCTATCAGTTTTTTAACATATTTGATTTTATGGTCTTCCAAAAGTTTAGATTTTATCTGCACTGAAGAGACATAAGTTATCGAAAATAAATTCACAGTAACTTCGAGATTTAGTTATTTGGTCCGAGCAAACCTTCCACAAAACTCGTCACCACTTGGCCTATGCAAACCTCGTGGTGATAAAAGATGCAAGTGTTGTCAGCAATTGAATCAAACACAAACATTTAGTTGCAAAAAAAAAAAAACAAAACAAAACAGGTAAGGTATACAAGGTGTTCTGCAATGTAAATTGTAAGACAACTGATGTCGTATACCTCATTGACTGCCAGGTCTGTGGTCTTCAGTATGTGGGTGAAAATGACCAACCGTTTAACAAATGAATGAATGGACACCGCAGTGACCTTACCAAAAAACCGTTCCTGCCTGTCAGTCAAAATCAATAATTGAAGACAATGGTAGTGATTCCGGAAGAAATATTATCTGCAAGTGGGAAAAGTGTTAATTGTAAATTTTTACGCAAATTTTCTGCTGCTTTTAGAATTTTAATTATCTCAAAAAGTCAGGTTTTAATGTTCAAGCTGGATTTAATTTTTTGCATCCAAAACCGCTCTTTAGCTTGTCTCATTCCAAGATAATTTTTTTTGCCAATGGCGACAACTTGCATGCCTTTGCAGCTATGTCCTATGCTGTTGAAATGGACAGCTGTAGCTTGTGTTAATTCTTTTTTCTTTATGTGAGTACAGTGTAAATTAATACGGAGATTTAGTGAATTTTTTGTTTCACCAATATATTGCTGTTGACATGCCGCACACGTAATCTTATATATCTGATTTTCAGATTTACAGGACAAATTGCCGAAAATTTTGAATTTCTCGCCAGTTCCTGCGCTCTAAAATGTCGATGTTGTGAGACTCTGTTTGCACAAAAGACATCGTTTGTTTTGACTTGTCTTAAGTTGACCTATACAGGTGATTTTAGTTTAGCCTTAACGAGCATGTCCTTCAAGTTCTGGGGCCTGCGAAAAGATATAAGTGATGTTTCCGGGAAAATGCCTTCAATTTAGATGACACATGCAAGGCTGTCATGCATTCACATGTAGCTGACAAATCTAAGAAGTTGTGGGGATGGAAAGTCGTAACGAATGAGATGAGAGTTCCTTTTCTTTTTATTTCGGTATTGTAACAAGTGTTTTCGTTCTAAAGTTGAAACCTTTTCAATTGTTTTTGCCCCTTTGTGTGCTTTGTAACCCCTTTGGACTAAATGGTCTTTAGGTTCTATTCTCCTATTGTTGAATGTTTGGTCATCGGAACATATCCGACGTAGTACGGTGGAGAGACTATAGGGAATTGCGTCGATACAGTGTCTTTGATGACAGCTGCTTGGTAGCAGATATGTGTGTGTATTGGTCGGTTTTGTGTGAAGATCAAAGCTGATTTTTCCGTCGGCAAGCATTGAAGTAGTGTCGAGGAATGCATTGGAAGTTTTCGATATATTAGCGGTGAATTTAATTGATGGATGATAATTGGTTATAAATTCCAATTCATCAGGTTGGTGTCTTGTATCTGTCCATTTCATTTCAATATCGTCAATGAAAAGGCTTGAAAGGGGCTTTCTGGAGCATACGCTTTTCTAAATCGCCCATGAATATATTAGCGTAAGATGGAGCTACTCGCGTGCCAATTGTAGTTCCATAGTCCCATGAATTTGAAGAAAATGTTCGTTGTTAAAAACAAAGTTGTTACGTTTTAATTCACAAAACTCAGAAGGTTAGCTACGGAGTCTGTTGATGGTGATTGAATAGGCCTTGTATCCAAAACTTTTCGGCATGCGTTTATTCCCTCTTCATGAGGGATGTTTGTTTAAAGAGATACCACATCTAAAGTTACCAGTAAAGTGTTAGGAGGGAGATTTTCAGATGTTGCTATATTTATATGATCTGTAGTGTCTTTGACAAAGGAAGGGAGAGATTCAACAAAGGGTTGAAGCTGGAGTTCCAAAAATGAGAATTTTTTTTCCTTTGGATGACCAGTACAGTTTACAATAGGGCGCCCTGGGATCCCTTCCCTATGAATTTTTGGTAAAAGGTAGAATAAGCCAGCTCTAGGATTTTCAGGGTTGAAGGTCATCAAATGTTTATTTATCTAGTTCTTCATTATCCAGCATATATCGCAGTTCTGATGTTATTTCTTCGCTGTATTTTTGATATAATATGAGGCTAAATATATCCAAGATTCGCCGCTTTACACCAGTTCATATCATTAATCGCAAATTCTACTATGGTAATAAAAATACAACAGAAAATGTCTTCAAATTGAAATCGGTCTGTATAGAACAGCAGCAGATTAATAAAAGGTTGATTTATTTACGATTTTAATGTCCCAAAATATCACATCTATATGATATACCATTGGTAAGAGCTGAATGGGTAATCTTAGATCAACCAAGTCATAAAAAAAATTCAATCAAACGATTTTATCCAATGTCCTAGGTCAAAATAAAAAAAAAAATAAGGTTAAATATTTAGTTGACAATTTCGAAATACTGAAGTGAATATACGAATCAAAAATAATTTGGTAGGTATCCTTTGTAGTATCTGTTGACATCACATAAAATCAATGTACCATATCCGCTGCATAATGACGTTTCTTACCTGCAGTTGTTGTATTTACTTTTAAAAGAGTCCTTGTTCAATTAATATAAGTATACGTTCTAAAAAAGTGACCCAAATAGTCAGCAACGACAATGTTCACGAATGATTTATGGGATAAAAACATTGAAAACCGAATCGGAGCAGACACACGTTGCTACCACAGAAATGGTAAAAACAGACAAAAGAAAAAAAGGAACAAACAAAAGACAAACAAAAAGACATGAACAAAAAAAAAACAAACAAACAAACAAAAAAAACAAAAATCAAAAGCAAAAACAAAAACAAAAACAAACAATTACTCTGCCGAATTGCTAGCTGAGCCTGGATAAAAACTTCACATTTTTCCTGTCTGATGTATATTGCTATTTAAATAAGGATATCTTTAGATTGTGAGTACTTTTGCATGAAATGTATTTTTCCGTCATGCTATCTGCGTTGTTATCACAATGATGCAACAAATGCAAAACTTTATCATTTGGTACAGGGTACCCCGACTGAAAGGGACTTAAAAGTCAAGTGTTTGACATCAAGGTATGGCTATTGGCATAATTTTCTTAAAGGGTTATATGTTATGTATTAGGAAGTTGGGAGTAGAAATCTCAATACCATTTTCCAGTTAAAACTTTTTTTTTACAATATCTATATTTCAGGTTAGCATAAAAAAGTATATACAAGTATAATTGCAATGATGCTAGAATCGACTCTGCAAAGCAAATATTGTATTTTGGGGTAATTCCAGAATAGTTTATAGTTTCATAATGTGTTCCTCTTGAACAAATAACTAAATACCGAAGTAACTGTGAATTTTGATTCTGCATATGCGCATTTCGACAACTTATGTCTCATCAGTGCAGATAAAATCTAAATGTTTGGAAGACCATTAAGTCAAAGATGTTTAAAAACTGAACAAAGGTGTAACCTTTTGGATAGGTCATTTGCACACAGATATTGAACTTGTTAAACGTTTGGACGGGAGTCCCCCAAGATAAAATGTGTGAAGGAACGTCGCGCTCCATGCAATATAAAGACCCCTGCTATACTCTTCTACTAAATGTAGCCTTCTATGCAAGCACAGTGAGTCTGCTCTTTTGTCCTTTTGATTAGATCTTATAATTTTTCCAAGAATTCCACTGGACAGACTTGTCGACATTACAGGCATATGCCTTAGTCATTGACTTTAACGAAGAGATATGAAAATGTTTCGTTATCATGACTACAGCGGCATACAAATAAAGAAGCAAAAAGATAGAGGGGTAATTCTTAAAAAAAAAAAAATCCAATAAAACACAGCAAATCAGATTCAACACCAATTGAGACAACATGACAAAGACATAACGATTTAACAAAAAAGAACAGAAACGCCAGAAGGGTAGAAATGTCTGCTCCACACATGAAAATATCAATTTAAATGGCATCAAACGCAGGACATAAACATTTGGCCCAAAGCTTTCACCAACAGCTTTCTGCTTTAATCAGTATAGTCAAATCAGCTAGGCCAGGTCAGTTCAAAGAACAAATTATGAGTGCTATGGGTCAAACTGTGAGATGTAGATAGATCAGACGAGCTGTCAGAGGCTTGAAAGATGCCTACATGTATGAAGCTCTTTTACATCTATAGTTTACACCTTTTCCTGCGGTTTTGTGATAGTGGCATTATGATCAAAAAGTTTTGGGGTGTCTCGAAAACCGGTAATTGAAAATGAAATAATGGGACCCAAAGTTCAAGGTCACTGGTATCCAAAGTACTAATTCTTACCGTTTTCACAGTTTAAAAGACAACTGATGTATAAAAAAGTCCTTACGATCATTGTGAAAATTCTATTGTAGCAATTTGTGTCTCCTACGATCAGAGTTTTAACGTTTCTACCCATACAAACCCGTCGTGGACATGCAAGGCTATCGATCATTTTGTAACTCGAATATTGAGATTTTAGAAACTACAACTCTCTTTAAGGGCATATCCAACAGTTTCTTGTTATATTGTCATTTTCATAATTATTGTTTAATAAGTGCTGAGAATTCCAAAAATGAAAAGAAAATATTGTGTCGCCGATCTTGTTTCCATGGAAATCGACCTTAAACATTGATCATTTTTGCGTTTTATTGAAGAAAAATGAAGTTCTAAAATTAAGTTTAAAATTAATCGAGACAGTACTTCTAATCTACTCGGTACCAGGGCAACAGAAAAGCAAAGATAAGGTTTTAACGATTTACAGAACAATTGATTTGATTTAAGAAATTATGTTATATTTTACTAAATTAAAGAGTATGAAGCTCGTAATACGAAAAAAATTGCACGAAATTTGGAATTACACAGTCAAATTTACAATATTTTAAAGACTTCTCATTTTGTCGATTTTGCAACTTTTAACAAATCTCCCGTCGGGAACCCGCATAAAGTCAGCCAAATTGGAAGGCACAAATTACGTTTCCTGAAAAAACAATGGGAATTACTTTGTGACGTTACAGTTATCAACGTCATATTCCTGGGAAGGACTGCATTCTTCTGTGTTGTCTTTTGTCGCCCCCTGAAACCATTGGGTATTCCCTTAAAGTAAATACAACAAGTGCAAATTAGACGTCAATTAACGTCATTTTGCAGTGTAAACGGTACATAGGATAATTAAAATTTTGTTTTGAATTTTTTGTTATTTATTTCAGTATTTCGCGACTGTTACCTGAACACGTATCTCCTAATTTCACGATTGTTATAAATGTGACATCTGACCATTGATATTTCAAAATCGGTAGGTCAACATGTTTGACGACCTGGTTTATCTAAAAGAGGATGGATAAGCAGTTTGACGCATCTGAACGACCTCGAAGCGATTTATTTGAGCCCGTTGTATAAGGGTGCACAATGCAAACATAGCCGAGATTTGATACCTAGCAGAAGCTACTGGTTGACTTCCATACGAAATATTATTTTCCCTTAAACTCATACAGTCGAGAGGATTCACTTACTGTGTCTTAGTCGATCCCTGTAGCCGATGCCTCATATCCAAAATTCATGTCGTTTAAGGGGGAGACCTGGGTAAACCTGAAACTGTCTACCCGTTTATTTTTTTTTATAATTGCATTAGTTAAAGAATACATGTTCATGTAAACTTTAAGCAATTTTTAAGAATTTTTATCGTAGTGTTTCCGTGTAGTTTTCATCAACGCTACCCTGTTTAGTAATTATTGAATAAGGTCCCTTCTGGTGGTAATAACTACTGTACTAATACTCATTAATGTACCATGAAATCTAAACATTTAACCTTACCATATCCAAATTTTTGTAAATTTTGTTGAAAACTAAGGAGTATCTCTCTCATGCAAAGCTCTGTCCTTAGCTTGTTTTGGCTTTAGTTTTAGATTATATTGGTAATTTGTTCTCTATCAGTTTTTAAACATCTTTTAGTTATGGCCTTCCAAACGTTTTCCTTTCATCTGCAGTGAAGAAACATTAGTTGTCGAAATGCAGAAATTAAATTCACAGTTATTTCTGTATTAAGTATTAATTAAGTCTATTAATTATGATTAGATTTAATGGTATAATTTAAATGACTTTGCCCATTAACTTGTTTTTCTTTTCCATTAAGGTAGATAGATACAGTTGCGCTGCGCAATTCAATCGCGCATGAGTGGAATACGGGTTTGGTTTGATTTTTTAACCGGAACGGTCATTTGACAGGTTTTCCTTTGTGGCTTCATAATTTTTTGACTACTTTGCCGCAAATTAACTCCCTTTTCCCGTAAATTATGTTCAATGTAGTGACTTTGTGAGATATCTCCGTTAAAGGCATGGTGATCTATACATTTTTCCCGTAGTTGAGATTATTAAAAATCTTTTAACATAAGCTCAAACAAATTCGCATGGATAAAAGGTTCATTTCTGTTAACTTAAAGATTGCCTTTCCATATTTTCCCCGTACATTCTATGTAAATTTAGATGAATTAATCGCCATAAATGAANAAAAACCTGGATTCTCGAAAAAAAAAAAAAAAATACTTTTTATTGCGGATTTCAAGTGTGTAGGATGGGGTCTTCAGGTTGAATCAAATTGGGATGTCTTAGTTATGATATTTGTGTCTGTAAGACACATATGATGCCCCCGCTAAACACATGTTACTATTATAATAGGACTTACACAGATAAACTATGTATCCTCTATACTAAATCACCAAAAAACAAAATAACAAGTTTAACAATGTATATTTAAAACAAGATGAACCGAAATCAAAATACGTACCACATGCATTTCCTCAATATAGATACAAATGAACTGCAAAATAAAAACTTCCTAGCATTAAAACTGTAGGAGGAGTTGAGCGGACAATCTGTGTACCCTCTATCAATTATTTACCCCCCAAAAAGACTAAGTTCAAAAGACTACTATTTTTTTCCAAAAATGAATCAAAAACAAAATCCTTTGCATCTTCAAAATAAGTACAAAAGATCTGCATAATAACAAATTCCTGGGCATTAAAACTGTAGGAGGAGTTGCGCGGACAAACCATGTACTCTTTATTACGAAATTACCATTAAAATGACTGAGTTCAATAATGTATTTTTTTTCACAAAAATTAATCAAAATCAAAATCCTAATCACATGCACATCTTTGATATAGGTTCAAATGATCTGCAAAACCAAAACAGAAACGTCCTATCGTCAATAGTGTAGGAGGAGTTGTGCGGACAAACTGGGTACCCAATATGAGAACTCACCAAAAATTACTTAAGTTCAACTAAAGCCCCATTTACATGCACAAGATTTACACCAGCATGTAAATTTACACGTGTGTAAAATTACACCAGTCTTTAAAAGTATTTTTGCCATGCATTTACATGCATTTAATCTGAGGAATGTATTTCAATTTAAAAAGCTAACTATACGAAGTGAAAAGGGCCGAAAAACATGTTAAAAAATAAAAGTTTTCGTTAGATGTTGGAAATTTGTAGAATGATAGAAAAACATAAAGTTGTATTGTATCTTTTTTATTTTTTTCAATCGGAGTCCAACTTACTCTTTAATAAGCCAAAATCAGACAAAACTGTCAGAGAAGTCTGATTTTTACAGAAAATTTACACATGCCCCTGACCTCATGCAAATTTACAACCTTTGTTAAGTGTACACACGTATGCAGTTGCGTTTACATGCAGTAATTGCACACCAGTATAAATTTGCATACCTATGTAAATATACACATGTGTGTAAAACTCTGCATAGTATATTTTTGACAAAAATGCACCAAAATCAAAATCCTTATCAGATGCACATCTTCAATATATTTACAAATGATCTGCAAAATAAACACTTTCTAGCATAAAAATTGTGGGAGGAGTTGCGGAGACAAACCATGTATCCCCCTCGGGCGGAAGGAAGGACGGACATAAGGCGGACAGACGGACGTGTTCGGTCTACTATTGACAATTTTAATGAACGTAACCTTACTATCACAGCCAAACTTTTACAACAGGGTTACAGATTTCATAAGTTGTTGAATACCTTTAAGAAGTTTTATAGGAGATATGAATATTTAATATCTAAATATGGTGTTACTCGCAAACAGCTTATTGCTAAGGTTTATCGGCGAGCACCCCTAGACCCATCTTTCAAAATTACGTATTGTTATTTTCTCTCCTTTCAAGATTGTGGTAATGGAGTTAGTGGGTTTTATTCGTGTGTTTTATACTATATGGAAACAGTACAGATCAAGGGGAGGTGTGTGTACACATAAACCGGTTTAACCTTACCGCTGGCTTTTGCTAGTCCCGAGTTCCTATCATTGTTTACGTTTGTCTTTTGTCTAATTTGTGTTTTTCCTGTGTAGTTCCCTAGCACATTGTGGCATGTGATTATAATTTTCACCCATTGTAGGTGTTTCCTGTTGTCCCTTTTATTTCATCAAACAACAACAGTAGAATACTGAAGGAACAAGGGAAGTGATGATCAGAAAAAAGAAAATTAACTTTTTGTTTCCTGTATTTTAATGGACATAAACATGAATTTTTTGTCTGATGTATTTTAATGAACATTAAAATAAAAATTATGTTTTGTTTGATGACCATGAAAAAGTAATGTGTACACAGAATAATTTAATGGCCATTAATATTTTGAATCGAAGGCTTATTTAGTTGAACATCTTAAATAGCTGCTTTGTTACTTCAATGGCCATAATCTCTTTAATGACATTATGTTTCAAACGATTGGCATTACGAATAACCGTAAAAACAAACTAAAATGTACTTATGATTTTTATATCTTATTGACAAAAGTACACCTACCATGTAGTCAGATCTGCATAAATGGACCCTTTTTTAAGGAACAACTGCCTACAAAATACTTTTTACCAACAACATGTACATATAAAGTACAATGCTTTTAAGGGCATACGATACAGTATAGATCCCATATTCCAAATGTGAAAAGAAAAACATACCTTCATGACTTACTTTTTGAGATATTCAACGTTGAAAATCGCTAATTTTGGGGTAAAACCAAATAATTTGTGTTTTTCATGAACATTTTTAAATGTTTAAAATCTTAAAATTACTTGGACTATTTTAGTTCTGTGTTTTGATCTGTCCAGCTCATTTTATGGCCTTTAAATGGGATTATGATAAAACATATTAACTACCTCCGATATATCCCTTGTTTTGTGTTTTTGCATATGCAATGCTTGAATTTAGCTAAATTCATGGATTGAAATCGTGATATAAAAAATTGACTATTGATTTTTCCTTCATAATTTGGCAAGTTGTTCTCTCGGTGACATTCTTCTGAAACCCAAGAAGAAAATAGGTGGTCCATGTGCTAGTTTTTAAGATATTTGGGAAAACTGTGAAAAATTACCACAAAATAATATTTTGGCGGCAAATGATGTTGCATTGTATTTCTCTAGATATAACGTCCGTCACTTTTACCCGCCGATTTTTTCATTGTTCTATTTGCATTAGTTCATCAGGTGGTAGAGTATCGCAAGTTAGTTTCACAAATATTTCTTATTTTTTGATTTACGCACATTACAATGTTTTTGTCAATTCCAGTAATGGTGCAGGACGATAAATGTACATTTGAAAGTGTGGTCTATCTTTGTGTGACCCATACATACGACGCTGTTATGTTCGTTTAGGGGAGGGGCGATTTTGTAAATGAATAATTTAATCTTGGTGTCAGTGAAAATAAATATTTTAATCCTACTTGCAATGAAAATAAAAAAGTTGGTTTGAAGGATATTTTTTTTATTGCAAATGTAAATAAATAATTTGATATGACACTTGTGAAATTAAATTATTTGTTCGAAATTTTCATGAAAATAATTTTCTAGGCAAAATCGCCAAAGTCTCCCCCTGAAAATCAAATGATCGTCCCCTTATGTAAATTCAGTTGAGTGTCAAAATAACATACAAGTACCAGTTAAGGGTAGAGTATCGTTGGCCGAGGAGGACGAGTTCCAAGTGACTCGTGTCGATTAATTTATCAAAGCAATAATTATAATGTTTATTCGTACATGTAGTTTTGTCTGCTAGGAAACTTTGTGTCCTATGTATGAGCCTTGAGGGAGTTACTCTAGTTCCAATATTTAGTGATTTTATTAAAGTCTGACTGCACGCACAATTAGGACAATGAAGTAATAACATTAAAGGACCAAATCAAGAAAATGAAAACAACATAAATTTTATCTAAGAAGGTACAGAAGATAGACCGGGCATTTAACCAACTGTTTAACCAGTTTTAGGTCTCGTAAATCAAACCAATTCTGATGTATTTACTTTGTATAGTAGTGACTTAGTCACTACTCCTTCACAACACGAGTTCTACAGTTGTGCGACTTGTTCAAATGCACAGTCAATCATTCACATTGCACAAGTACATTTAAACGTTTTACAGAACACTTCACCATATCAAATTTTAGGTGTAAAATTTAAGATTTTTTTGTGAATATAAAAATAATGCGTTGTTTAACTCTTACATTGTATACTAATCTAACAGATATGTCGTGGGTAAGATCCTGGAAAGCGCATTTCGCCGTAAAGAATAAACTGGTATGTGTAACATTTCAAACTAATACTGTCCTTTAACCGCAAATTCATGACAAAGTATTTGGTCGACATCACGAAAGTCGGGAAAACGTTACCACTCCGGATAACAACGTTATTATCTCCCCTGTAGCTGTATCGTCTTCCATTAAGGGTCATTCATAATTGTCAACCATTTTCTAAAGTGTTCAAAACACATACTTTTTCAGACCCTTCACCCTCCCTCAAAACGTGTACATCAACCATTTTCATATACCAGGCATGAAAATAATTGATCACACTTTTAAGCATTTTAAGTATTGAGTTCTTAATGTTGATTTCTTTTTTTTTGTAAGTGTCTTTGCCGATGTTGAAATATTATAAATGTTTTATCTAGTGTTTCAATAGACTTTTGTTAGATAAATAAAGTATATGAAAAAGAAAGGCAAGGGGGTAAATGTCAAGGAGACAACATCCCATCTCCAGTTTAAACGATCAAACACAAAGCATCTAGGGTCACCGCAAGGTCTTCAACATAGTGAGGAACCTCACACCATATATCAAATGGTGAATGAAAGGATATGGAGTAAATGCACATGAGACAAAGTCTGTACTTAAAAGGTAAAAAATGAATAAATCAATGGAAACAAACCACATCCAATAATCCGAATATCAAGAAACTAAAATCTTATATGAAGACAAAGACAAGCCAATGACCAGCATATTCCTGACTTGGGACAGGTGCAAAAATTGCGGAGGGGAATGCCTGCTTGTATAGTACTTACTTGATTAATAAAATCAGTATTGCCGTTAAAGATATACACGCAAACGAAAATGAAATAAAACTGAACTCCATCGCTATTCCATAGAAAATAAATGTGTGAACCCTTCCCAACAAAGCATACAATTTCCTTTTCCAAAATACTCTGATAAACCCCCCAGACAGGCATATAAAAGTATGATGAAGTACTCAAAGGATACATAGCAATAGTCTCTTTTTCTATTGTGATTTAAAGGTATTTTATCTGCTCAAAAACATTAAACAAAACGGATAAGACACAAGTTAATCAAACTGAGATCGTCTTTTCCTTAATTATTGGTAATTTATACTTCTTTCCTTTGATGTGTACCGACCGATAAAGTCCTCATCGACGTACTGGCCATATCAAAAATTTATTGGGTCAGTGCGTCAGATGACATGCGCGAACCGAAGCTACGTGCATTAATCTGAATTTAAAGTCTACGCATAAATGAAAATTATTTGTAATTACAATCAGTAAACAATTTTTAAAATATTCGTCTTTTCAAAAGAAAACATGTTTCCCCATAACTCTGCATGGTATTTCTGAAAAAAAAATCATACCTTGATACTGCAATAATAAAATCATGTAGGTCATGTAGGTTATTGATTCAACTGGAATCCAGTCCTTTGCTGATAGTTTGCTTCTTCTCAGAAACTGTGGCCGATTTTATATGAAGACAAAGAGACGCCTTCCCCGTTACTGCAAACCCCAACAATATTGAAATACATAGAATGTATTCAGTGACAAGAAAGGCGCCATGTCAATAACAAACTTTGACACATTCCCCGTTTCCCTTCTTTTTCTTATATTCTGTGTTTGACGAGTTTATCTTTTCGAATTATGTCCATTTAATTAAAGCGAAAGATACTTACGAAGTTGCGGCATTGATTTCGCGTTGTTTTATATCTGTTGAATGAGCTATCCATTTGTTACATTATTTCCAACGAGAATAAAATGACGGTGACGTGTCCTGTTCATACTAACGAACAGAAGGATGTGACGTCACAGTACCCTGACGTCAACAAGAATTGTGCACAATACAGTTTACACAAGAATTGCTCACCAAAGAAAGAGTTCACTTTATTTTTTTCATATTTAACCAAGAAAATTGCAATATTTGGAAATTTCCGATAAACAGAATATAGGACCTTTTGTTTTTGATACGGACTTTATCACGGTAACATATCAGGTTCGTCCTAGCGCGCTCACCTGATATATTTACGTGATAAAGTCCGTATCAAAAACAAAAGGTCCTATATTCTATATTTACAATATGATACAATGCTATACATGAATGAAAGTTAAAAAAATGGATAATGAAAGTTCACTAATAGAGTAAGAAAAGTGTGTGTATGTGTGTAAACTCGACTTATAAACATATTACAAGAAATCTTTGGGATTTTTTAAATATTCAAATACTACCTTAAATAATTCTTCATTTTCATGGTTTGAAAGAGTTGAACTACCACTAATTTAGAGCAAAATGTTCCGTTCAAGACAATCAGACAGCCAGGCTAATTTGGTCACTAAAGCCTTTAGATCGTCTTTTAATATCAATGATTGTTCTCTAGCAATGTCTCTGCTGCAACCGTGTAAAATTCATGTCTGCTTCTGGTTCTTTGTGTTTGGTGATACCTGGCCTTCATCACTTCCCCTTTCCTTGCAATTGTAGGGCAAAGAAAGAGACTTCTGTGTGGTGTTCGTTGTTGGTTTTCGTATGGTGTGACCAAGCCATGCCCATTTCCTCAAAACGTTAATCATTCAATTTGATGTTCGTCACGGTGGTTAAAGCATGGCAAAAATTGATTCTCTAGTATTGAACTTGGTTCTGTCAAATTAATTGTGATTTCTCCTAAAACGGACAGCACACTTTGCTGATTGGAAAACCTGAAAAATATAAGTTAGCACAAAGTACCGTGCCCTAAAAAACAGAGGGTGAGAGAAGACAACCATGGAATGTGGTTGCGGGTAAATGATTGATTGGTAAATTTACAAATCTGACATTAAAGACTGCGAGGTAAAAAGACCTGTGTAGTCGTTTTGTGATAATGTCTACTAAATTTTTAAGGCAGATCGATAATTAAAATGACAAATTCCATTTTAACATATACAAATTGGATGTGAAATGACTCGGTTTTCTTGCCAGACTTTCTTCTGTCTGCCCTCTTCATTGTGACGTTTTAATTAAATAAATAAAAATAAAAATAAGCAATATAATACATTTTGTCAGACAGTGTAAACGACTCTATAATAATACATGATTTGACCTTTTTTCAAAACCTGTTAACCTTGATAAAAAAGTGAAAACCAGTTTTTTGGATTTTTTTTAGACTGATCCATTATCCCGCATCCATTATGTCGGATCCATGTGGAAGTGTAAGATGATATTATCTGTAGTTTTACAACATGCTGAGACAGCATTGTGTTTCACTATGGACAGAGGGTTGACTTTGATCATGTCGGGAAAACAGCTATTTTCAAATTGAAACAACGACAGTAGAATACCGAAGGAACAAGGGAGTGGAATTTACAAAAATCGAAGTCCAAAGACATGGCCAAAACAAGGACAAAAAAAAACCAAAAAAAAAAACGTTAAACACAGAAAACAATGAGGTTAGCTAGATATAAAGCACAGAAATAGAAAACACAACATTCACAACATACTTACCCTTCCGAAACACCTGATGTCACTCTCAGTTTTTCACTGGAGTTTACACTGTGAGTGCCTTTGTTCTGAATGTTGTAATTTCTGGTTCTGTGCTTTGTATCTGTCTAATGTCATTGTTTTTGTGTCCAACGTCATTGTTTTCTGTGTTCTCGTTTTTGCCCTGTCTTTGGACTCCGATTTTTGTGAATTTCACCCTTTGTTCCTTTAGTATTCTACTGCCGTTGTTTCAAAAACAAGGCACTCAAAATGTGCACTCAAGTTAAACTTAGAGTGATATTAGGTGCTCTGGAGAGGTAAGCATGTCCTGATCTGTTAACAGCACTCGTTATACTGTGACTCACTCATGGAAAATGTCAAAATCGCTATCAAATCCGGGAGGACGTGAATCTAGCTGAAAAAGTCCGCTTTCACTTGGGATACTGATGCGTCATGTCTTTCAATGATGTTATGGTGACGGCCATAGAATTTCTTGAGGAATGAAATTACCAATGGTTGAACAAATCCATTGAAGGATGAAGATTGATAGCATTTGATTTTTCTAATAAATAATTGCAACTGTTATTTCAAAATAGTACCAAAGAGAGTAAAATCTAAAGAAAAGTTTCTTTTCAGACCCAAGTCTAATTTTATAATGTCGGGAGTTCTACGTATAAAGAGAAGTACATTCCGATTAAAGAAAGTGAACTGGGTTAAAATATTGACACACTTCACGTCTAGCAAGCCCTGTAGACAACAGCTAGTTAACAGCTAGTTATAATTTATCAGGCCGATGATGAATCACAAATAAATCAGAATAGGGTACAACTGTCTTGCAAGATGCATCCGAGTAAACAACCAATGACTGGTGTTAATGATGTAATTCTCAATCTTATAAAAGTTCAATACATGATAAATACCTATCCATAACATCGTTTTTGCATGTTACATTGTTAAAAACATCCATTTTCAGAAAAAAAAGTTGATCATAATTGGTTTTTATGTATTTGATTTTATAATATATTGTATTCAGATTGGTTTTGTTTTATTTTATTGATAATTAGATTGCATAGTTGAAGTATTCAGACTGATTTTTGTAGGATTTACTGTTATGTTTTTTTTTAGAAACAAGAGGCCCAAAATGGGTTGCAAATGAAAAAAAAGGTTTTTTCTTAAATATTTTAGTGATGGCAAATTTTGATGCATTTTTTTTGTATGTTTCTTACAGCATGTTCAAGCAGATGAACTATTAAATTCATTTCAATAAACTGGTGTCAAAGAGGGTCTAAAACAACGGCAGTACAATACAGAAGGAACAAGGGAAGCGAAGACCACAAAAATCGAAAATGAATTTAATGAATTAATGAATTTAAAATGAAGAAAAAAGTTTTAATTCTTGCCTGTACGTATCTTAACGTTTGAACAGATA
>MJUU01039551.1:0-33573 GCA_002080025.1 Modiolus philippinarum
ACTTATTTAGTTTTTATGCACTTATTGTCTTGTTTTGTATTGTACCATAACTATTGTTTTTTTTTCCCGAATAATCTCCCTCTTCTCATTTTTTCCTAACCCCATCTTCGTTTGAGTTACATATTTTTTCTTCCATTGTACTTATTCATATATATTTTTCTTAGTTTTGTATTTTCTCAATTCCTCATCTGGCTCTATTAGTCTATTCTGGCCAGCCGTTACTTTATACTTCTTTAGAATTAACCTCTTTAGAATGCCTCTATCGATAAAACCCAAACCTCTATATGTGTTTCCATTTTCTGTTTTCAGTACATGTTTTCACTCATAAACAACAAACTAATATAAGTTTACATATACAATGAATATACACTGAGAATAGTCATTTTTATAATATCTTTAATCTCATGGTTAGGCCCGTTCAGTTGTCCATTACGGGATAGTCTAATCTTTCAAAATCCATAAGGTCTAGTGCTAAAGTCGTCCATGGCAACTCTTTTATCGAACACGATCCTGTAGTCTTTGTCTTGCTGTAACGTTAATAATCTTGTCTTATCCCTGGCGATTTTGTAATCGTCTTTTACGGTCCTCACGGAATCCCTGTTATTTGTGATCATATCCTTTATTGTGTCGTAGTTGATTGTGAGGGAGTTCTTGTAGTTGAGAGTGATTCCTCGCACTTTACATATGGTCGTATTTCCTAATCTATCGGGCGTGGCTAATTTGTAGGCATAGTTCTTCGGTCCTCCAGTGACGAACTCTGTAATCTTGTGTGGGGTACTTCGTCCGTCAGATCTCCCAAGTCTCCTAATTCGGGTCTCCATTCTCCAGGTTGAGATGTATAAACAATGGAATCGGTATCGGCGTATAGGGCGCGGGTGTTCAACTTCTCAAGATAACTGTACAACTTCAGTCTTGCCTGGGCGGTGGTATAAGCGGCAATGACTACGTTAGTACGTCCAGACTCTTCGATGAACTCGTCTTTATACTGATATCTCATTTCCACCATCTCTTCGATGACGAAATAGATACCCACGAGGAGAATCTGATCGCTGGTTAACATGTCGAAGTATTCTGCAGGATCACATACGTATTTGATTTGGGGTAGGTTGCTTCTCTGGCCGAATTTACCCCAGAAGCTATTCAACATTAATTTGGCTAAAGCTCGTAGTCCCGGGTTCTTTTTAATATTGCCTTCCTTTTCATGGTACTCTCTGATGTAGTTATGTTTGTCTTCTTCTGTATGACACCATTCTGGCCACCCACTGGCTTCCTGCTTCATCTTCAGGAGGGTATTCACGTACTCGGTAAACAGTCCTCCTGTCTTGGTTGTTGGTTCGTATTGTTCCGTGTCAAAGTGCCACACTTCGTATATCTGTTGAATTACATAACCATGTTCCATGGCTTTCCTGACTTCTTCTATCACCCAAGTTCCGGTCAGTGCTCGTTCATCATCGGTATGTTTGCACGTTATTTGTTGATTGGACTCGGCACAGTTTTTACATAAAGTAAATAATAACTTGTTATTGATTTTCGATGGGAGCACTGGAATGTAGAGTCCTCTCGGCGGCAGTACTTTACATTTTATGAGTCCTTCGTATTGCTGTATATTCTAAAAGTTCTCCGTGATGATTTCGGGATGTCCCACAGGCATTTTCCGGTCTTGTTGATGTACGGATACAGTGAGGTGACGTCCACATACGATATGTCCTGTTTCTGTTCGTACAGTTTAAATTCGGTACGTCCACCAAAAAAGGCGTCTCTCGGTTCTAAGGGAGAAACTATGACATTTTGTTCCACAAATCTTTTCAAGAAGTCGTTTTCCTGAACTTCTCGGTCGAACTCGCATTCCCATTTGCCAATGTAGGTGTAGCCTTGCTCTTCCAAGTAACGTTTCTTCTCCAAAGTGCGTTGATGAAGATCACCCATAGTCATGCCGTTGACTGGGTTGACTGTACTGGCACTATAACAGTGTAAGCAGCCGTGCCAGAACTTCCCGTTAAACTCCAATACGTATTTCCCGTTTTCGTTCTCGTAGTATCCGTCCACTTTATAGGGTCCAATTTGATTTTCCCCTCCATTTCTTGCATGGTGTATGTTGACTCCCTCTGTTGCCGATAGGCATTTGACCCATTGCATGGCTTTGATGGAATGACTTTCCACTGGACGGTATCCTTGAGCTGGAATAATACCGATGGTATCAGGCTGGAGAAATTTCTGTCTGAATACTAAGTTGCGAGCGGATGCTATCGTAATACATTGTTGGATCGATTCCTCCCTGTCCGTCGGTGGCTGTCATCTCCAGGAACAGCTGTCTGAACGTTGAGCAGGCTCTTCTCAAGATGTCTACGTCCGAGCGGCAGTAACTCAATAGTTCATCTGTGAAATCAAATCGTTGTCGGTAATTGGTCTGGTGCCATTGTAAAAACGTAGCTCTCTTCTCAGGTTTCATTGCATCTGGGTTGTAGTAGTGTATGTCCGGTAAATGGTCGAGTACGACTGATTGGTTTTCCTTCCTATTATACAAATGAGGGAAATATCCTTTCTTCAATTCGGTCAATCCAAACATCTTTTGCAATTCGGCTAAAGCCACGGGTAAAAAATTGATTGAGTCTATCATCCGAATGCGACATCCGGGGACTTCGATGTACATGTTCTTGGTTCCGTTTGCTATGATCGTTGGCTTCACTCCTTGCTGATACAAATACTCCAGTACAGGTACTGAGTCGTAGCCTTTGAAGTTGTGTGCGATGACGGTAGCTCCTTTGTTGTTTCCGGATAATAACCATTTGCGAAACTGTTCGGTGGTATTGGGTCCGACAAATACCAATTCGTTTTTTCCACAATTCTGACAGAAACTGTTTTGATCGACGTTTCGATTCATGCATGTTAAACAGACTTTGTGTACCACACATAAATTAGTTTGTGTTCGTTAGCTCCACACTTCATGGATTTACAATTGGCGCACTTACCGTTGTCGTCTGGATTGTATCCTTTGTTGGATTGTATCCTTTGTTGCATTGTATCATGGCGTCTTGAGTGCATTCGAAGTCGAAGAAAATATAAGTCTGCTTCTTCTGTCCATCCTTGGTATTAGCAGGTAACATGTAGCACTGATGTCCTGATGGGCAGAAATCTTTACAGGTCTGGCAGTAAGTGTTTCCACTTGTATGTTCTCCCATACGTTTATTCACGGTTTGTCCACAACTCTGGCATTTATAATACGTAGTGCACGTCGAGTTTCCTGAAGTCGTCGTCTTTTTGTGCAGGTTGAAACACGTCGATCCTCTGAAGTAGCGCCCACAGTCGGTACATAATGTCCAGTCATCTTCGCTCTGGGTATGAACTTTTCTACAGTAGTGGCATACGTTGTTGCATATGTGTTCTTCTTTATGATCGTAACCCTTTTGGCAGTCGGTACAGAAGTAGACGCGACCAAGAAATGCAGCCATACTAGTAATGACGTCGTAGTGGTTGTCATGGTAGTATAAATAGATTTTCTTCTCAGCTTTAGGTCCATGATATATGATTCCGTTGAAATGCTCTCTGGATATTACATATATTTGATGATCCGGTAGAATGGATTGGAATCGTTTAATTTCGTCAATGCCGCACTGTTTCAGAGGTACTCCTGCTCTATCGTGTAGTTCCAATTCCAATTCTTTCTGGATGTATTTTCCCTGTATTATAGAGTTCCATTGATCGTGTCCGATAATTTTGGCTATTGCCGTAACGAGGGCTCTGGCACAGCATAGGTCGTCTTTGTTTTTTATCTGGATAATACATCTTTTTTCCTTCAGGAACCTCTCGGTGTCGACATATGTACACCTTTTTCTGGTACCACCTACGGGAAGACGGACATGTGTGATCTCGATTCTCAAACTTTCGTCTAACACAAACTGTTCGTTGGACTGTAACACTCGTTCAATTTCGTCTAATAGTAGGTCACCTGTCACCTGACCCATTTGCATAAACGGTAGTCTGATAGGACAATCTAAATCTGGGCACTCCATGGTAACTTGTACCAAGTCTTCCATCTGCATGTTCTCAGTCAGCTTCATCAAAATAGAGTTGAATATTTTTTGTAATGATTTCAGTATATCTTGAACATTCTGAACGTTCAATTCCTTGAGTGTGACTCTGTACTCTGTCGATTCGGCGTTGAATCTTGGTATAATTTTCCCGCTTTGTTTAGTGATGGTATAATACTGTTCGGGTTGAATGATGTCTATGCTGGGTTCACTAGGCATCCCTGCACCGATCTGGTGTTTCTGTTTCAAATGGTGTACAAGTCTGTCTTTTCTTCTGTACACAAGTCCACAAACATTACACTGATGAAGGGTTGGATTGTTGTGTTTCTTCTCGTGTCTTTTTAAATTGTCCCGGTTAGTAAAGCGTTTTAGACATATTCCGCAAGTAAAGGTATTGTGGTGCTTGAATCGTCTGTAATGCCCCAAGAGCTGACTCTTCTTGGGAAAGGTTTCCTGACAATATCCACATGAATGCATCTGCAAAAGATAATAATTATACAGTATGTATATTTGATTTAATTCTATTTAATTCTTTATTATTTCTTTTCTATTTATCTTTTATTGATTAATACTTAACTCGGTATTATTGATTACTTATTTGGTTTCATTAANTTTCTATTTAATATTGTATAATTGATTGATTATGTATTATTGATTACTTATTTGTTCTAAATAATTTTATTGTTCAATTAAAACTATATTAAAAACTTTATTTGAATTAATTAAATTTAGTTCGCTTACCTTTGTTCTGTTTATCTTCGCTAGGTCTATTCAATTCTTCAATTCGGTTGTTAGTTGCAGAATGAGAAAGTTGCTCGATGTGTCTGATTTTATACACGTAGACGCGTTGTAACGACGGTTCTGATTGGTCGGATATTTTTGTTACGGGCTTTGTGATTGGTAGATTATTCTGTGTTCTGATTTGCTGGATTTATCACAAAGTCGGCATCTAATTGGTTGAATTCCCTGCAATTTGATTGGTTGGTTCATTTCTCTATTGTAATGTTTCTTTTAATAGATCGAATATTCCAGAAGATGATGCAATCGATCGACGGCGTTATTTTCAAGGTGTACGGATCGATGATTCTATTTAATCATACAAACGCGATATAATAGGAGTGTCTTAATTACCTTAGGCTTCGCATATTTTATGAATTGAATTAATAAGATTTTATTATGTGTAAGATGTATTGATTTTCTACTTAAATTTCACAATTTTCTAACATGGTTCGTTTATTTTCATCTTAGTTTAACATTTTTGCAGCTGCTTTGTATTTTAATTTGCAATTTTCTAATTTTTATCACACATGTCTTGTTTATTTTCTTGTTCGTTAAACAATTTTATAACTATTTTGTATTTTGTTTGGCAATTTTCAAATTGTATCACATCTGTTTTGTTATTTTGGGTTTTTCGTGAATATATTTTGTTTTTGTTTAATGTGTTTGTACAAATTTTTGTTTCAGCTAAAGTTTTTGTAATATTTCTTAAAAGTTTTAGTTAAAAATGGTGTAAATGTTTTACTTTTACGTTTTTGCATTTTTTTTTCTAGTTGTATTGTTAATTTTTGTAACAATTTTCGTTTTAATTGTGTTTTGCTTTTAATGTTGTGCGTTTTTCTAGGTAATTCCATGTTTATGCGGCGGCGACACCTATTTTCTTCTGTGCGGCGGTGAAATTGACGCTTTTAGCGTTTCTGCGGCGGCGAGACCTATTTTCCTTCTGTGCAGCGGTGAAATTGACGCTCTTAGCGTTTAAAGTCGAGAATTTCTGGAATTTTTCTTGATATTTTCGTGCTTTTCTGGTGAATCAGTGGTGGTGGTGGTGATTGTGTGGTGTCAGTGGTGGTGGTGGTGATGTGTGGTGTCAGTGGTGGTGGTGGTGGTGATGTGTTGTTTCAGTGGTGGCGGTGGTGATGGTGACGTTTCGCTGGTGATGGTGATTGCTGCTGCTGCTGGGTGGTGTGAGAATATCGCTGCTACTGCTACTGCTGTTTTTAGGTTTTGGAATTATTACTTTTCCTAAAGTAGTGGCTGGGAAGGGTTTAATCACATATGACTCGAGGGAATAAAAGAATAATAAAGTCATTATCAGTTAAATAGTTTATTTCTCCGTCATGAGACAGGCACGGGTCGGAGATCCACATACAGTCTTTACATTGTATTTGGAGTTAGAGTCCATTCAACTGGATGTTGATTTCTTCTGCATCTTCTTGTGGAATTTGTACTGTTTCAAAGGAGCTGTTCAGTGGTGCGGTTGGTACGATCTTCAAGGTGATGGTAAAACCATTCATGTTGTAAGGTTGGACAGGAGCGTCTTCTCTGCTATGATGCTGGGTACGTTGATGGCGTAGTAAATTATACTTTCTACTGAATATATGTCCACATTCTTCACAAGGAAACGTGTGGGGCTTGAACCTATGTGTATTCATGTGTCGTTGGAGATTGTCTTTTCGACTAAATGTTTGGTGGCATATTCCACAATTTGCTGTTTTCATTCGTCCCAGTGGTTGACTTTTTCTTTCAGTCTGCTGGTATGGTGCAGTTCTGGACATCTCGTAGTGTCTTGCTGTTTTCATTGGCTCTGTTTAGTTCCTGGAACTTCTTTATGTATCACTGTGTAGGTAAAGTCTTTACACGTCTGTTCAGTTCGAAGGTTAGAAGCAGAATGGGAACCTAAGTCGTTGTGACTTATTATATGGGCGGTTTAGGTTTATTAAGCCCCTTGTCAAAATTTAGGAGACCCCTTAACAGCCATAAGAGATAGAGCTTAACTAATGTCACCAATCGATTTAGATGGTCAAAATTACCCCAAATCCATATATAACATGTCTATAGTACTTAAGTAATAAAAAATTGTATTTTGGGCCTTTCCCGAATTTTGGACCCCTTTTACACCCATACTATTAGAGATACGACCTCACAAATGTCACCAATCGAATTAGATGGTAAAAATTACCCCCAAATACATATATAACATGTCTATAGTACTTAAGTAATTAAAAATTGTATTTTGGGCCTTTTCGAAATTTTGGACCCCTCATAACACCCCTACTATTAGAGATACGACATCAAAAATGTTACTATTCGGTTTTGTTGGTCAAAGTTACCCAGAAAACATATATAACACACCTATAGTACTTGACTTAAACAATTTTGTATTTTCGACCGTTAACGAATTTTGGGCCCCAATATCTTCTAAACGGTAAAAGATAGAGATTTGAGAATTTCACCAATCGCTTCAGAAGCTCATTGTTACCCCGAATTCATATATACATTGTACTAGAAACAAACGGTAACTCGAGAAATCGACGTGCACTACGTAATATGAATGCCAGAGTTGTGGACAAACCGTGAATAAACGTATGGGAGAACATACATGTGGAAACACTTACTGCCAGACCTGTAAAGATTTCTGCCCATCAGGACATCAGTGCTACATGTTACCTGCTAATACCAAGGATGGACAGAAGAAACAGACTTATATTTTCTTCGTTTTCGAATGCACTCAAGACGCCATGATACAATGCAACCAAGGATACAATCCAGACGACAACGGCAAGTGCGCCAATTGTAAATCCATGAAGTGTGGAGCTAACGAACACAAACCTAATTTATGTGTGGTACACAAAGTCTGTTTAACATGCATGAATCGAAACGTCGATCAAAACAGTTTCTGTCAGAATTGTGGAAAAAACGAATTGGTATTTGTCGGACCCAATACCACCGAACAGTTTTGCAAATGGTTTTTATCCTGAAACAGCAAAGGAGCTACCGTCATCGCACACAACTTCAAAGGCTACGACTCAATACCTGTACTGGAGTATTTGTATCAGCAAGGAGTGAAGCCAACGATCATAGCAAACGGAACCAAGAACATGTACATCGAAGTCCCCGGATGTCGCATTCGGATGATAGACTCAATCAATTTTTTACCCGTGGCTTTAGCCGAATTGCCAAAGATGTTTGGATTGACCGAATTGAAGAAAGGATATTTCCCTCATTTGTTTAATAGGAAGGAAAACCAATCAGTCGTACTCGACCATTTACCGGACATACACTACTACAACCCAGATGCAATGAAACCTGAGAAGAGAGCTACGTTTTTACAATGGTACCAGACCAATTACCGACAACGATTCGATTTCACAGATGAACTATTGAGTTACTGCCGCTCGGACGTAGACATCTTGAGAAGAGCCTGCTTAACGTTCAGACAGCTGTTCCTGGAGATGACAGCCACCGATGGACAGGGAGGAATCGATCCATTCCAACAATGTATCACGATAGCATCCGCTTGCAACTTAGTATTCAGACAGAAATTTCTCCAGCCTGATACCATCGGTATTATTCCAGCTCAAGGATACCGTCCAGAGGAAAATCATTCCATCAAAGCCATGCAATGGGTCAAATACCTATCGGCAACAGAGAGAGTCAACATACAACATGCAAGAAATGGAGGGGAAAAACAAATTGGACCCTATAAAGTGGACGGATACTACGAGAACGAAAACGGGAAATACGTATTGGAGTTTAATGGGAAGTTCTGGCACGGCTGCTTACACTGTTTCGCAGTGATGTTAAGGCATTACTCCTTTTAGAAATCGCCGTTTTTTGCCACCTTCATGTTTAACTCGCAAAAGTTTTCAATATATGGAACTTTGCCATTGTTTTATTATGTTATTTGAATAAGACATACGTGATGTCCTGAAAACTACATTTATTCATGTCACGTGACCTCGTATGTGCATGGAACAAGCAAAAACCGAAAACGTTCCACACTCCATATTTAACTCAAAAGCGCAAGGTGAAGATGCGGTTCTAGTACAAAGAAAAAAAAAATTGTCTCTTGTAAAGGATCAAAAATACTTTATGAAAAGTGCTGGGGGTTAAAATAGATTTCAACATCTTACTAAATAAATGAACATTACTAAACAAGTTCACGTTTTTTGACGTCTGGAGCGTCTTTTTTGAGAAAAATCTACTTGAAATCGTAATATTTCACTCTACCCCCAGCACTTTTCATATAGCCAGAGTTCTGAATATTCAATATTGCTAAAGAATCCATCGATTTGTCTTGGTCTTGCATTTTTTGAACCCTCTTCAAAAATGTGTAACTTGGCGTTCATTTGTCTAATTTTAAAGCACAGTGGCGATTAAGAAACCAATGTCGGGTAACCGTATCCGTACGTCAACGTAGATGGTTCTAAATCGTTGCGTGACTGGTTAAGCTATATTATCTAGTTATTGTCGATTTAATATAAATAAACGGTCATTCCAACTCATTATTAAGTATGAAAGGTAGAAAATACGCAGTGCAATCGATGGGGGGTAGTCCTAACGTTAGAAGAAAATGGGCTTATAGGCCTAACGTTAGAAGAACGGGTAGAAGAACGTCATATTGTCCTTATATTTGCAGATGAACATACTTTAATCAGTTCCAGAAGATATTCAACTTACAACATAGCAAGATTTTTGAATTGAGTCGCACGTGACGACATCGGGAATCATCCCCCCTCCCCCTTTTTCCGAGACCACACAGCCATCGTTTTTATCCCACTCTAGTCTCGTGTCTTTTGTGTGTTCACTTTCATTTTTTTCCAGTTAGTTCAACTAACTGGAAAAAAAATGAAAGTGAACACACAAAAGAATAATATTTTAAAAATTAATGACGTTGTTGATCTTTATGTACCAACCCATACTGAAAAGTGGAAAGGGGTTGGGTGGGCAATAGGCTTGAAATTTGATAGAAAAAAATGAATGCCTAAAAAAATTCAATGTGATTAAAAAAAATCACCGAATAACTGTCAATTACAGCTAGGTTGTACAATCCCAGAAATAAAATAGTTGACCAGTGATTTGTGCATTAAATCTAAAATTTAAATTTCAACCCCAAATTAACACTCAAAGAAATTGGGAAGATTTTTTGGAAATAAACAGCACATGACGTCTCAAGATTGGCAAACAAAAAATGTAAAATACCATACCCCTCCCTCACTTTGCTGTAAATCATAGGTTATTCACTGAAAGTGTCCAATAGGCTAATGAAGAATGTCAAGTGAGTGCATATGAGACATTTTGACACCAAGAAATTCATAAAGCAATATTTGCTCACTCACCTTGCCATCTAATTAAATGTGGAACATACACAATATTTTATTTATTTTATTCAGTATCAGTTCCACATGATATTTACACATCATTAAACTTTACATATAAGAGCTGTTTTATCTGCCCTCATGATCTGTCATCATATTTTGTACTTGCTTATTACAGCTCTTTCAAGGATAATGCAAAAAATCAAAACTAATATAGGAAAACCATAACATAGGCAATGGCCATCATAAAAAAATCCTAGATTCTCATCAAACCTTTTGAAAAAAAATCAGGGCAGATGGGCAATTTTAATTTTTTTATCATACATGTATGGTTAATTCAATCAAAACATCAAAATAAACTTTTTGAAGAAACTGAAAAAAATATAGGACTAGGAGATGAGAATCTGAATATTTTTTTTATAATGGCCCTATTCTGAAATAGAGCCCTCATCCTCCTTCTAAAGTTCATCTCAATTCACATACCAAACAACCAAATACTAAAGCTTTTTTTTTTTTTTTGTGCAGTAATGCAATAGTATATCAACTGTTAAAGTGCTGACAGCCGTGTTTTTTGTCAGACTGAAATAAAATGAACACTCTTTGTAGATGATCTCCCATGCATACATTTGTAATTCCTGTAAAGTTTGCTTCAGATGTTTAATAGGAGATCAAAATGTGATTTCCCCCAGATGGTCCAAAGTGAAACTGTGTTACATGATGTTGGCCATTTTTTTTTTGTCAGATTGGAATGAAATGAGCAATCTTCATAAAGGGCCTTCAACATGTCATTCCTGCAAAGTTTTGTTGAATTTGCTTCCGTGGTTTCAAAGAAGTTGATGAAAATGGTGATTTTCCTTTAGGTCTAATGTTAAACATAAGTTTTACCCTTGCAGCCATGTTTTTTGTCGGATCAGAATGAAATGAACAATCTTTGTAAAGGACCTTCCACAAGTCATTCCTGTAAAGTTTGGTTAAATTTGCTTCAGTGGTTTCAGAACGCTCAATGTAAAATACAAGTTCCACTCTGGCGGCCATGTTTGTGTTGGATCGGAACGAAATAGCCAATCTTTGTTAAGGACCTTCCATACATAATTCCTATAAAGTTTGGTTAAATTTGCTTCAGTGGTTTAAAAAAAGTTGATGAAAATGTGAAAAGTTAACAGACAGACAGACAGACAGACTATGATGCAATTGGCAAAAGCTCACAGTGATCCTTTGCTTCAGGTGAGCTTAAAACCAGTTATCGGCAAACAAAAGGTAGATGAATGATAGACATAAAACTCAACATATACAGAAGCATGCAGTGAAATACTTGACAAAAATTTTCAATCTTAGGCTTCAATGGATAAAAACTAAGTTATAAGCAGGCAGGGGGTAGATAAGTCACAGACTTGAAAAAGGGGTCATGATTCAAATCACCATACTTGAGCTTCAACACAAATAGAAAACTAGACATGGACTGTGCCAAAGCCATAAATGGATACCCAAAACCCTTACTTCTAATTCCAGAATGTACAAGTTCAATCAACTCCCCTTCCAAAATCTCAAGGTTATATACATGTAATACAACTGTGTAACATTTCATCAAAATCCAATGAGCCATTTATAGGAGGACATGTGTTCACAAGATACTTCCTGCTTTTCCATTAAAAAAATATTAAAAGCTTATGAATGATATCCCTTTCAAATTTTGAACATCAACCGTATTATTTAATATTACATATGGTATAAGTTCCTATTAATCTCATTGGCTAATACGCTCACGTGATTTTAAGAATATTCATTATATTTCAGCGTTGTTTCTAATTTTAGGTATATTGACGCCATGTTTCTATTTTTAAGTATATTGACGCTTTGTTTCTATTTTTAGTTTTATTGACGCTACATGTCTGGTTGGACTTGCAGACTATAGTTTTTCACTAAGAAAGGTCTTATGAAAAATTAGTTAGCTAAATGTAGGAAAACGCTTTACACATTAATAGGAGTTCCCGCCGGGGAAATGAAAGGGGATATTGAAATGTTTTTACAGACAAACCACTGAAATCAATGAAAAATATATTTAAAAGTTGTCACGTGTTTTTTATTGCACACTTCACGTAAACACCTTAATAAAAATGCTTTTTTGGTTTTTTTGCTTTTGTTTTTTTTTTGTTTTTGCAAAAATAAGAGAAATGTCGGCATTTATTTATCCTATGAGCACTCGTGTAACCCATTATAGATGATGGCAGATCCACACCCGTCTCAAATAAAGGTTCTATGTCTAATTAAATTCCGATATATTGACAAAATTTTCCTCCACCAAAATGTAATGAGATACCATAAAACTACATATGTAATATAAAAATGATGGACTTTTTACTCTGTCAATATGTTCAATATGGACCTGTTATGAATATATTGACCTCGGACTTCGTCCTCGGTCAATATAAACTTTACAGGTCCATATATAACATACTGACTTCGTAAAAAGTCCATAATTGATAAATATACGTTACCTGATAATTGTATCTCTTGTTCCCGGGCACCTGTACTGATGGGTAGGTTTGAACGAAAATTTGTCTCAAAGGTATAAAAATACCTAATATACCATTGGGATAATCTCTCATAAGATCGTCGCAAGACTAGAGAACGTAGTTTAGAATATAAACCTGTGGGTAAGTGCTAAGATATCTTTAAACATTGATAGAAGATATTTCATATGTTTATAAGATATCTTATAAAGAATATTAGATATCTACTTTTCGGCTTGAATATAATTCTGGCTTGCAATATGAATGTCACGCTATTGCTCTTTGCAATAGATTGATGTAATAACATTGCACGTGTATTGTGAAGGGATGATATACATGAGCTATACCAGACATTGAGTTAAACAAATTAAATGGACTGTGTAGCTGATACAAATTGGTTTTGAGATTATGCAAATGTATGATATGAAAGTTAAAGGGAATATTCAAAAAATCATTTAATTGGAGAGTAAAACATAAGCTTTGACGTATATTGCATGCAATGTTATCAGATTCCTACATATTAATCGCATTTTGCATCCGAAACGCAAATGCCCCTTTGCTTTTTTATTTATTTATCCATATCGTGATAATTCTCGCTATATAAGTAACTATTTGGTTCATTTTATTGAAGAACATTTCCATTTTATTTTTCATCAGTTGAAACCATGCCCTGTTTAACGTCACTCACATAAAATATATGAGATTTTTTTTACCTATTTTTTTTATTTTCTTACAATAAGAAAGTCCAACAAACCATCTTTAAATTAAACAAAATAATTTGTACTTTTACTTTATACAACAGTCTTCTGAAATTTGTGCGGATCTGTTATTTCTATATTATATCAAATTTTATTTTTGTTAACTTTAACTTATCAAAAAACAACAGTTGCATAAAATTGAGCAAATATTAAAATGTATTGTCTTCGAAATTTCAATTTTATTATAGTCACATAAAAAACGTGTATGTTTGTTGAAAAAAAACGACTGTATTGTGAAAAGAAGCACAGTTAAACCATGGACGTATTATCTCCATGGTTAAACCTACCGGTCAATATCAGAAAATTGGGACCGGTCAATATCGTGATAGAACAAATACCATAGATTAATGAATACCACCTGATCACCTCTGCACCAATCAGGAATGATTATTTAAATCTGATATAAAATAAATTGATATAACGGTAGAAATCGTGGACAATGCGTTAGAAATCATAACAATGGGACATACGAATGCATTTGAAAGCCGGGACTACAATACACATTTTATTTCAATATCTGATTATTGTACCTTTACTTAATAATTAGTTCTGTCACAATTCATCTTATAATACTTTCAAAGATCTGCATATCGCGCAAATACTATATTAAAAAAAGCAAATCGTATGAAACCAGGGACCAATCAGTTGAAATCAGGACCGAAATGCAGTAGAAATCATGTTCTCGCAGGACAACGATACCTACGGTGTTATTATGATAAGCAAATTCTACGTTGACCACTTGCTATGTACTAACCAATTACATGTTCACTCATGAGGATAGCCGGCTCACTTTTCTTCTTTCGTGTGTAATTTACGATCAAAAGATGACCCCATTGATTTATTTCTCATTTAACAGTTAACAGACAGTTTTTTAATGGAAAAGAAAACGCATTCGAATGTAGTTCCTACCATTAAATGTAAGCATAATTGTAATAAATATCTTTTCAATATTTTGACACAATATTTTGACACAATATTTTGCAAATACGGTTGTTGTATTGTTTTAGCACAGTCGCATATAAAATAGTGAGAAAGAAATGAAAGTTGGGAAATTATGGTTAATCGAAATATCGTCTTTTTTTAAAAATTTTTGATATATATTTGAACATTGTATACATACTTGACCAAATTAATGCGACTGTGGTCATAGCCTGTACATATTCGTAACGAAACGCTTACATTTATTGTCTACGCTTATATTAGGTAAAGGGTCCTTGAAAAGCTGAAAATTAATTCAATGTGAGTTTATGCTTAATCTTTGCTTACACTGATATTTTGCTTCACAAAAGACAAAGCAATAACAACTGGAACAACTATATAATAGTGAGAAACTTATGACGGGTGTACACTAAAATCCGCAAAAATTTTCCTTGTTACCAGTTGATAAATAAATTGATTTATAATTTGAGTCAGTAAAACTAAACTGAAATATTTGAATCTGTTTATTGTAATTCGGATTTCATATGACACGTCCGTGCAATACGGATTTCATATTATACCCCCTGCAGATACGACTGGCTTAATTCCTTCTTTTTGATACATGCAAAAAGACACATATCTTGAGTAAGTATATGATAAAATGGACGAATTTCATTCCCGGGAATTTCATAAATTTTAGAAGTTTCACTTCCGGAATTTCTGTATTTCTTTTCCGGTAAAAACACATCATTTCCGAAATTTCTATACAGACAAATCTATGGGACTGAAGTTCTCTACAAAGGCATATGCTGATGTGTCTGATAAAAGTTTCATGAAAAATTTAATTGCACATATCTTAAAAGAACATTAGAACCGGATGAACAATCAAATGAAATGATATTACCGCTTTTTATTTTTAATAAAAACAATGAAAGGATTATGAATTAAATGTACATGAGACAAAGTCTCTACAAAGACATGGTAGTATACATCGGCAAACGAATACCGAAGCAAGAACGAGAAAAGGGGAAATTCTAAAATCATAAAACCAAAATCATGGCAATTCATATCAAACACGAATTGAAACAATATGACAAAGACAAAACAAATAAACAGAAATGAACAAGAAGGCCACATGACTAAAGCACTAGCAATGTGAACCCCTATAAAACTGAGGTATCATCAGGCAATCATGATCTGCTCCACGCGTGGCACCCGTCACACTGCAAGTGGAAAGTCTGGTTTTGTCACAGTCGGTGTTAATCAGCCCGGTAATAAACTCTAGATCTACCCAACGATATCTATTCTCATTTGTGAAATAGAAACATTGTAATGGACTGTCAAATCATGTTGGCGACCATAAAACTTCTGCAGTGACAATTTCAACAATGACTGAACATACCCTTGATGTATAAGTTTTTGAGACAGTAATTTCGCTCTGTTGATAAAATCGCTGTACATACTACAGATATGGCAATAGCTAATGAGTTTTGAAATGTGTACACCATATGCCGGAGATGTAGGAATATTACTGTTCAAAAATGGGAAGTTCAAAATTGGAAAGTCAAAATCATCACGCTTGTAAAGTGTTGTTTTCAGACGTCGAAAATTGTCATGTAGAGGTATAGGTCCAGGTATGATGCTGATGACGGTGTATCAGTAGTCTCTTTAATTTCGAGTTCATTTGGGTATATAAGGTGAAGATTATCCTTTAGGATGTATGGTGGTCATGTTTCAGTCTCGCTGAGATCTCGTTTTGAAATAACTTAATAATTATTCATATTTTATGTACAATAGCAAAGAATTCATAAAATTTATGTTAATCTTTAAATTGTGTCAAAACATTATTCATTTCTATCAAGTAGTTTCAGAGTAATCTCAAATTGAAGATTACTGCCCTTATTGGCTGTTGGATTGATGTCAAATTTTCACAAAATAGGGGTTGGGTAAGAAAAAGCCATTCTATTGAAAAAACTAATAAATACTAAAGATTTATTTTTGCTTTTAAAAAATAGTGTTCCATAATTTTGCAATAAAAGATCACAAAAAAATGAAGTTTAAACCATTAGCTGTTTAAAAAATTTAGGAAATCTACATTTTTAGGGAAATATGGAAATGCTGAAATGGCTCCTAAAAAGCATGAAACAACGGCAGTAGAATACCGAAGGAACAAAGGGGTGAAATTCACATAAATCGAAGTCCAAATACAGGGCAAAAACGAGAACACAGAAAACAATGACGTTAGACACAAAAAACAATGACAATGAAAATGAAACAAAACTTTCTTGTATCAACAACAACATATGAATTTCGGGGGCGGAATTTGTTCACTTATTCTATTCACAGCTTTTCAGAAAGTATGAGAAAAAGTTTAATACTCTAAGCTAGATTTTTTAAATGAAAATGGTCAAAAAATGGGCAAAAATACCTACAAATGAGCAAAAGGGATAAAACTGGCCACTTTCAAATAGCTATAACAAAATAACTTGCACAGCAACCTCTGAATTTTTCTTTATGTATATATTGAATTTATAGGATAAGAACATTGCAAAAATCAAGGTTTGAAAAAAGTTTGAATACTTAAAATTTTGGCTCCTCACCAGAGTACATCCTTAAATTGAGGATTGTTCAATGGAAAAACATCATCTATACAACGGAAGCTGAAATTAAAGGACTTGGCTAGCTAATTGTCTTATTTCTGAACTAGTCCTTGTAAGAACCTGGCTTTATACGAATAAAAAAACAAATCTGCTAAAAATGGCGCACAATTAGTCCCCATAAGTATCCCTATTGTCTGCTGGAAAACTTGCCCTCCAAATTCTACACATATATAATCAATCAAGAATTCCAGCATTGCAATGACATCCTCCTCTGTATACTTTTTGTGTGAATCAGTGTGACGTTTAACAAAATAGGCCCCATCTTTACCTATCACTAAATATGAATATCTTCTTTCACCTTTTTTTGTACAGAAAGACTGATGTATTAAATTCCGGAGTACTGACTTAGCTTATCGGTCGGAAGAGTATAATGTAAAGTTGAAAAATCAAATGGGATGAAGGTAATGGGTATGACTTGGTGGTGTTGAAAAACGTCAATTCCAGTTGTTATATCGTGAGAATCAACTTGAAAATTGGTAGAGCTTCTTACTTTTGCGAACTAGACAATATTAAAACGTTTTGTGTTTTTTCTTGGTTCAAAACGTCGAATTTGAACAATGACAGAGACAACAAACAACATGAAACCAATAATGCTTCGACATACGCCGAGAAAACAAAAACAACAAATTCCAAACCCAACGAGGATACTCCATTGTCTGGTGTAAAACCAGTTTTTGTGCTGGCAACTGATGTCTTTTGTCCTCACAATGAACAGAAAAGTCCGAATAAACTTTTTCTATTTAATACAGAGATGTACAGAAATGTCAGTGAAGTGGTCCCATCTAGGGCTATCGTAGGTCTACAAAGAATCAGAGGCCTCTGGAGAATCTACCTGGATAGTGAGCTAGAGCGCCAAAATCTCTTGTCAAAAGGTATAGAAATTCGTGGTAAGACAGTGACTGTTTATAATAGAAATCCCAGGGTAACATTGCACGTAAACATAAACAATGTCAAAATACGAGTGAAAGACATTCCACTCTCAGCTGATGACGGACAGATATTAAGAGAACTCGAAAACTAGAATTGTCGCATCCTAAATCACTTTAGGGAAAGACTTCGTTACCAAAACTTATTAACCAAATGTCTCACAGGAGATCGGATCATAATATGTGAAGGTCCAAATTCAGAATATATTCCGCGATCCATCATCATTGGTGAATATAGAGCCACTATTGTATACCGCGGACAACGTATAAATACCCAACAAAGACTCGAATGCTCTAAATGTCTACAAGAAGGACATCATATGACAAATTGCACAAATGACAGGATGTACAAGATTTGTGGACAACAAGGTTACAAGCAGAATACTTGCACTCAGGATGTTTAGTGAGGCAACTATACCACTAAATTCCACACAATATATTAATGAGGAAGACAGTACTAAAAGCAATGCCTTAGATGTGGAGGAAGGCCATGACGAATGTACTAGTAGCGAGACTGATGACATAGACTCAGATGCTACTCGAAAACCAACAACAAAACCAAGTTTACATTCAACTGAAACAACAACTTTTTCTGCAGGATACTGAATCTTTGGAGAATGAACAGTCTCAGTCTATTTTGCAGACAGTAGTCCCGCATGCTAAAAACCGTAAAAAGAAAATAAGTGGAGATAAGAAAACAAAACAATCAAACATTAAAGCCTTTTTTCAATACTATAGAGACACCTAGTAAAAGTACAAGTAAAACACCTTTCTGAAGTCTCCAGCTGAAATCCTTCATGATCAGTGTGATTCAGCAAAGCGTTCAAAAACTTCAAATACATAGATCTCCTTTGTCAGCATGGTATATGTAATAATAAATTGTATTCAGTTATGATATAACATCTTATAAAACATACATGTTTCATATATTTATTTATTTTTCATTTTGTGGTGTTCTTCATTCTTCAATTTTGAAAAATGCATATACTATAGTTTATTAAAAGTATTCAACCACTCAAAGAATACCAAAGTGGAACAAGTTACTCGTGAAAATTGTGCATTGTCAATTAGAATGTACGCTCCATCCCATATCATAAGGAAAATTTTACAAACATGTACTTTGAGGAAACCCCACACCCAACGGCAGGTCGAAGTCGGCCCCTGAATAAAGAGTTATCAAGTTCAGCGAAATAAACATCATCCTAGACTCCTATAGACATAAACTAAACTAACTAGAAAAAAGACAAGACACACAAAGGCTTAATAAATTTCCTGACTTAGGGCAGGCGCAAACCTGCTGCGGCGGGGATAAACTATTTTAATCGGGCCCAAACCTTCCCCCTATAGCCAATGTGATAAATAAAAAAACAATCGTAACAACAGTAAACTTCAGTTAACAACAGGACTGAGTCAATTGTGAAAAATGAAACTGAAAGAACTAAATATACGGACATAATAATGACATCACAAGAAACTACTAGCAGTTAACTGACATGCCAGCTTCAGACCCATTACCAAGTGACAAATTAAGTTCTGTACCCTCAGTATACAGCTTCCACCAAGATCCCTTCCTGTGAGGAGTTTAGCATAATGATTTCATGCATACACCGGAATACATAACCCGTGTCCATGCAATACAGATTTTAGAAATTTAGAATGTGTTTAGTTAAAATGCAAAGACCCTATCAAAAAATCAATGTTAATACCAAAGAAGGCCATACGTAAAGACTTGACGACATTACCGTAATTATAACCCTTATGAATTAGGTTTTATAAGTTTGTTAGGTGAGTTTAAATATTTTTTACTCTTATGTAAAACATTACCGTAAAATAAGGGATGTGAAATGCCAGCCATGATAAGATGCTTACAGGTTGCATTGTATTTATGAACTAGGTCTTTGTATCGATGATAAAATTTATTATCATCCTTCCCCATGGTTATACCAGCCTGTAGAGCCTTTCCGCAAAAGCCATATCTGGTTGACCCGGATATATCAGGAGTTGACCTGGATATATCAAGCGATTCTCCCTAAGTTTCAAAGGCAATAACTTTTTTTCAAGGTTTCAAATGAAATAAAATGGCTAAAAATAAACATCTATTGCATTTGCTCTTTCGGATTAGGTATTCAAAACAGAATCATGATTACACAAATAGATAAACTAGACGTCAGAAAAATTGTAGAAACTGGGTAGTTGATATATCCTGCAGAGCTTTGACGTTTTCACATTATGACGTTATAAAAGCTACAAGGAACGACAGAATAGCGTAACAACCAAAGGTTCCTGCAAAATTCAAAATCGACATTATTTAGACTATTTCGGTCAAAATATTCATCCAGTTACAAAACCTTTGCCAATAGAATGAAGAAAAAAATATATAATATAAAACATGGAATGAAAAAGATAACAGGAAACACCTACAATGGCCGAAAAACATAGCCACATGCCAGAAAGTAAATAGGAATTGCACAAGAAAAAAACCAACAATAAAAATACAAAAGACAAACATAAACAACGATAGGAACTCGGGACAGCCGGACTTGGTACCGGCACTAGCAAAAGCCAGCGGTAGGGTTAAACCGGTTTATGGGTACCCAAACCTCCCCTTTCTCTGTCCCGTTTCACTATAGTAGAATAAACATACGAATAAAACCCATACAGGTAGACTACTAACTCCATGACCACAATCTAGAAAGGAAAAATGGGGAAAAAACGTAATTTTGAAAGATGGGTCAAAGAGTGCTCGCCGCTAAACTGCCGGCTAGCTCAAGGAGCCTAGTCTGCTGGTAAAACACTGTCGCACTACGGAAGGAAAATCAAATTCAAAACTCCCAATGGGTTTGGTAAAGAATCATCATGTATTTCAGTAGACATCGGCAGTATCAGTGAGAGGCCAGTATGTATGTTTTTGAGCTTAAAATTGTTGAAAAGGCGAGAATGACATGTATGCCGAAATTCCCGTGCAACTTTGGGAGAATTTCAAATTACAAATCAAAAATGCAAAATAAAGGATGATAAACAAGTTATCGGGCTTTTGAAAGCTGATGTATTGTAAATATCACCCCGCTCGCCAGAATATGAAGCTTGGGGCTCGTTCGCTACACTCACTCGCCTCTGTGCTTCATATTCTAGCTTACGGGTTGATATTTTACGATACATAGCTGTCAAGAGCCCGATAACATATACGTAAAGGTTTTAACTACTTTATGATAACGAAAACCCTGATGTAATAGTTTTTCAGTTATGAAAAGATTCCATTCATTAAAATCGCGAACGTTATTACATACTCGATCAAATCGAACAAGTTGAGATATGTAAACACCATATAATGACGCCATCCAGAAATGGATAATTAACTATGGGAAAAGACAATTCGCCCCTTTTCTCATAAATTTTAGTATCTAATGTCTAAGAACGGACAATAATGATTATAAGAACTGGCTTTATTCAAAGTAAGTTCTTTAGCGTAGATGTCCTTATAATACGTATTGAAGTCGTCTTTTTTTAAAGTTAAAATATCATCCAAATATCGGAAAGTGTTGTTAAAGGGTTTATATTATTGTAATAGGCCTTAAAGTGATGTCTTAGAAATATTTTCATTATCTGATTATTCTTAAGAGTTATAGAGCAGATAAATTTGTTAACATGGCAGGTTTTGATATCCGCCATATTGATAGTTTTGTTTATTTCCCTTTGCAAATTAACTACTTTCACTACTTCCTGTATGACGTAGTCAAGGCACTTTCAGATTTATCAATTAAAGCTTATCAAAACAAACATTGAAAATACACATGGCATCATCAGATATCTCTAGTGAAGAAGAATTTAATATAAATGAATTTGAGGGAATTCAAGGATATCAATGGGAACCTGAGTACACTGAAACAGAATTAGCAGAGATGGAAGAACAGCAAAATTCAAGTGCAAATTCAGACAATAATATTCAATTAAATTTAGACTTCTGTAAATGTGGAAACTGTCAGATTTTACCAACTATTGAGGAATGTAAATGTTGTAAAGACTTTGAACATTTTATTGAACATTATATAGGAGACGATCTAACATGTATAACACTACATAAACAATTTAAACTGATATGCCTCAAATACATAGTTCTGGAAACAGCATATGTATCTTTCCTGAGATACAAAAGATTTAATGGAAGAGCTCCAGACATGCTAGATCCAAGGTGAGTAATAGAAACAAAATTTGAGTGAGAAAATATGATACTTAAAATAAATAGCTGAATAAATGTCAAGAGTTAATTACATTACTTACTGAAGCAGATTCAATATGTCAAAGATAAACAGATTTATGAATTCATGCAATACATACCTCAGAAGAAGATATAATAACTTATTTATATAATACTAGTATCCTATGAAAGTCAACTGATATTCATTTGCAAACGAATTTAAATCATTAATTATATGAATATTTCAAATAAAATGTTCACTTTTGCAGTGAGTCAAGGTAAATGGCATATCGGCAATTTATTTGTTGGGTCAGATGAGGACAACATCTTGGAAAGTAGAACAGAGTTGCATTACCAGCATGTGTAGTTAATAAAATCAGAGAAACATTTCTAGATCCAGATGGACATTATGAAGGATTTCACGAGGCTGGAAAATAAAGTTCACTCATAAAAAAATTACTAAGTAATTTCGTTTTACTTATTTCAAGTAATAGAAATACTTAAAATTACTTGAGCAATTACTGATAATTACTTACTAATTACTGACAATTACTTACAATTTCTTAGTAATTACTTACTATTTCTTAGTGATTACTTAGTAATTACTTATTACTTATTTCAAGTAAAATAAATGCTTAGAATTACTTGAGCAATTACTAAAGATTACTTATTATAACTTATTATCACTGAAGAATGACTAAGTAATGTCTTATTTACCTTTTTTCAAGTAAAACAATTACTTATATTTACTAACCATTTACGATACGTTACGTTTATTATATGTTCATCCAAGCAATGTACGAGTGTTTGGATTCTGTGTGATGAGCAAGGGGTAAAGTAAACGGAAGAGCAATATACCAAAATTCAAGTCTCACAATCTATTAACAATTATGAAAATTAATGAACAATTAAGGAACCCGATTGCAGATGACCAAATTTTCTTCCCACTTTCCGGCACCAGCTCGGTTACCATGAAATATGAAAGGTATGTTTTATTTGGTTGATTGGTCTTTTACGTGTTCTGTATTTTAACTTAAAACTTAGGAAACATTTACTTAGTAATTTTGAATTACTTATTTTCCTTTCAAACTACAAATTTCAAATAATTTGCTAATAATCACTTTTTAGTCACAGAAAAACACTAAAACTTTCTATTGGTTACTAATTATCTGACAATTAATTATTACTTAAAAGAAAAATACAGTTTACACTGTAAAAAGTCTATAACGCCTGATTAATTGTCCGGATATGTTTTGAGTTTAGAATTCTTTGTTATCTCCCTTGGGTTATTCAAAATATTGGAAAACAAAGGAAATTTGTACTGTGAAATATCAGATAAGTATCTTGAAATAGTGTATTAACAAAGGATGAGTGGCAATAAGACCCATATTTGGCCCCAAAAAATCAAGTTGTTTAAAATAGTGTGATATTTATGGGAAATATTAACTATTACATCTGGCTACAAAGAAAACATATAATAATACGAATTCCTTTCATTTTGACGTTATTGTGACATCACAAGGAGCCGTCTTTTTGAAAGAAAATCAGAAAATCTGCAATTTTGAATGTTCTCAAAGCAAATTTTCTCTAAGTGAACATGGGGCACATGCAATCAACAACTTCAAACTTTCAGAAATGATGTATTTCACCATTTTACACATTTTGACTAAATATGAAGTTGTTATTCAGATGTGCCCATATTTTTCAAAGCACAAAAATGTGCAAAACACAGCAAATATCTATGAAATTCTGACTATTTCCAAAAATATAGCTTTTGAGTTAACTAATTATCATGAGAATCAAACTGATATGGAAAAAAGCTTTATCATTTTCATAAAGCCCTATATTTGTTCAATGTTTCAGGAACATAAGACGTCTGTTTGTATAGTTTTAGTTTCATGGTAAATCTTGGGCCAAAAATGGGTCTTACTGCCACTCATCCTTTATTTAGATAACTATTCTGAATATTTAGGCAGTTTTGCATTTCAGGTATTTTTATATGTTGCAACTTTGATTACATCGAGAAATATTCAAAGAAGAAATTAGAAAAAGGGGATGTTTGTTTACCATTACTATCCGAGACATTTTACATGTTTTAATACTGTTATGGTGTCCGCAAAACATGACATGCTTTGTTTGAGTATTTATATATATTTTTTTTTTTCTGAAAATGCAAGATTAAGTATAATTGTAGATCAGAAATTAATAATTATATGGTTTCCAGCCAGAACCGCCGCGTGTAACTGTCAGTGGTAACCGTGTAATACTTAAAGGCCGGACATGACCTACAAAATTTTCCAGGTGGTAAGCAATAAAACCTATAAGGAAAAGGGCTGAGCTTGATTTTATCAACATTCTAAAAATAAAGACACAAAATTTGATCAAAACAAAAACACATGGCTAATCAATGAAAACAAACCTTGATTATCTTTGATGTGTATATAAATCCATTATGAACACAGTACGAAATTGACATTTTTATTTCATGCACAAGTGAAGAAACTTATTTCCTTTTCTTGCAGAACACATTTTTTAGATATCTAGACCATAATTTATCTCTGAACGCATAAACAGGTCGTTTGTAATTCTTTTTCCCCTTTCTACTTCTTGGCATTCTTGGATTTTGTAGATTAGAAATAGATGTATAGTCTCTATCTATATTTTCATTCCAGTGTAAAACACTTAGATATGCTCTTGTATTATATTGTTCATCTCCAAATGAAATTCTTTTATTTTGGTAGATATTTGTAACAGTGTTAAAACTTTCCACATAAAAGGTATCACGACCGAGTACATAATCTTTGGCACATTTGTTTATAGTTGAATTCAAAATCACTCCAAGAAGAAGTTTCTCTGCAACAGAAGATGTCAAAACAATTCTAGATGGTTCATAGTTATTATCTTCTTTAGAACGGGAGCTGACATGACAATCATGATGCAGATTTTTGTAATGATCCACAATGTTCAGCAGAAGTTTTTGCAATTTTTTTTCGTTTTCTTCGCAGTTTTTTATTGCCCAATATATATGGGTAGCTACTGGTTCCAACTTGTCGGACCAAGTCTTTCCCTCTGAAGATTTCGTACCACTAGAAACTTTCTTCAAAGCAGACTTAACTGACTTAACACAGTGCCATACATCATTTTGGTTTGTTGTCTCAGTATTTTCCCTTACATATTTATTTATCGATAAATTCCTGTCATGACAATGAACATCTACTTTAACATCCTTAGAATGTAAGCAATCATAGATTTTCTCCGTCCCAACACGTTCATGTCTCTGTGAAACGGGATCCATTGCCTTTGTAATATGCTCACATCTTAAGACCTTATGGGTCTGTTGACCAATGCACACTACACTCGAGTCCTTTGCATTCTTTCGCCAACCATGCATGGCATCAGTCATTATGTCTATTTCACTTTCTAGGTCCTCATAGGAATCTATCTCTTGTAAAAGAGCCAAATCTGTTGAATGTTCATATTCATCCTTAACATGTTTTGAGTAAGTATTAAAAAACTTTGAACGCTTCTCATCAGTGATAATTCCAATTCCTGCCCCTTTTACAAAACGCTTATAATCTGCAGGTAATATTCCACTTGAAACAATACCATGGTTAACTATACTATTGACTAGGTACTCCTCTGAAGGAAGATATGGAGACGAAGACCAAGAGAAAATATGAGGCGTTTCTGTATTTCCACATTTCAAACTTGTCTTACAAGCATGTCCCTTCATTATAAGTTTTGTTGGGTTCAGTTATTCTTTACAATGTCTTGAGTGCCATTCAACTACAGAAATGAGTCTTGTCATTGAGTCTTCCGAAGTTAAAAAATTTTTTGATTACAGTCTGTCTTTTTTGATCTCACATATGTTGATGGACAGGGCTCACTGGGCAAAATGTTCTCTTTGTCATTTCCTTCTGTCCATTTTTCAAGTAAAGCTTCAATAACCTGGAGATTTCCGACAGGTTTAGAATTTATTTTTGTCAGTTTTTCTTTTAATTCTCCAAGTTTAGAAAATATCTCAGTTTTCTTTTCTTCACTTCCAGACAATTCAATTCGAAAACAGGGTGTTCTTTTTCTTACTGGTTTATTTTCATTTTCTGCCATTTTCACTCATTTGTTGAATTACATAGTATAGAACAATGTAAAATGGAATTTAGGTTAAGAGTTTGTAAGAATAAACCATTTTCATGAATGGGTAAATTTGGGGATAATAAGAAATTTTTTTACATATTTATATATTTATCATTAAAGAGAATAGAGAGAAAATTAAAGGAAAGTTATGCATCATCCTCTATCAGCAATTTCAAATAAGAGAAAAATATTAAGATTTTAATACTTTTGACGCTTTAGAAATAAAAAATATTTCCACCTTTACACCCTTCATCATATTAGAAAGACCAGAGAGATATTGAGGTCATTCCCGCCAAATAACTGAGAAAAACAAATACATAATGTGTATTCTGATCTGTGTCTGTGTGCACATAGGGTCTCCGTTAGGTCATTAAATTTCTAATCATTAGAATGTTGACATTGATTTATCCATCTTTATATTGTAATAAGTATCAGTAAAACAGATGTTCTATTTCAAATGTGGAAAATATTATTTTACATAAAACATGTCTTAAATTAATTATTGAAAACTCCAACCCTTCCCTTTATTACCCCTTTCTCACCCATCCTAAAATTTTTAGACATTTGAAAGTGAAAACCATAAAACTTCTGTTCTGTCTCTTGAAGTAAATGAAGAACAAATTGAAGCTATAAGGGCATTTTTTGCATATAATGACTGGGATTATAGAGAAGTTTATAACTCTACAGAAAATCAAAATAATTTTCCTGAAAGAATTGAAGATGAGGATAATTATACAATAGAACAGGACAGTGAATCACCAGAGTGCCCCCAATGTTTATATAGACCCTGTATAACTCATGAAAGAAATCGACAGTTGTGATGGGAAGACGAAGATCATGATGCACACGAAAGAAATTCATTCCTTCGAAAGGAAAAATTCAAAAGATTCTGGACAAATCTATTCCACAGAGGTGTTTGGAGTGACCCAAGATATTTGATAAGAAAAAAGAATGCCCTTAGACGAGACAAACCAAGACAAAAACATGTGTATCATAAAAGAGATTTAATTCCTAAATGTGTACTAAAATTAGTCAGAAAATTGTATCCTAATCCTAATGATCAAGGATATATGGGTCATAAATGGGATTAAAACATTTTTGTGAATCTATATTTGAACTTGACAAATGTTCTGTGATAATGGTATAAATTATAATGTTACTGTGGAAAACTATATTAACCTGTTTTGAATTGGAAAAAAAAATTAAATTCATGCATTGGAATACCACACCAGAGACACACAGTTTTATTATCTCTGCCCTGACAAGGTAGGAATTTTCCAATCATCCAGCATGATCAGCATGTGCAATTCACACATTCATCACATTCAGCTTCTCTTTTTAAATTGAAATTGTTATCCAGTGCAGCTAATTGTGTTCTTGCAACCATTTGGGGATATTTATATTCTTGTCTTTTGGGAACATATTTAAGCATCGTGGAATGATAAACCTGGCATTAAGAAACTGAATTGCTTGAGGAAAAACTAATGGGAATACCAAAAACTAGAAATCATAGCACAGTTACCAAAGCAAATAAAAGGCATACAGTATAGCCAGAGATTTACAGTGACAAATTGTCAGATAATTTCTTCAAAATGTAATATTCGACCACCTGTGAAATTTTCTACACGTACAAATTGAGATTTGAATGGAAAGTATTTTATAGAAATACTTGATGTAGTATGAAATAATATCTTGGTTTATTCTGTTATTAGTGGATTTATTTATGATTTCAGAAAATATTCATGGCAGAGAAATCAACTGTTACAAAATCATGGATTGGTTCCGGATAGACCTTTTTGTATATACAATGGAAAAAGTTAGAAATGTTACTTTAACGTAATGTGTTTGATTTAAATCCCTGGATTGGTTTGAACAAGCACATGAAATACTTCATCCAATAACTAAATTTGCTCGTTATTTTTTAAAGTCATTTTACTGAATTAGTGAAATACTTTCAAGGCTTAGAATTACTCGTTCCTCTATTACATCTAAATTTGATGGCTTACCTAGTTTGTTTTAATTCATAATGATTACTTGGATTACTTCCAAGACTTTATATTACTAATTGTGACTACTTACGTTTACTTCCCAGGATTTATATTAATCATTGTGATTACTTATATTTACTCCTTTTGATTACTTACCGGGCTTTATATTACTAATGCGATTACTTAACTGGCTTGGTATTACTCATTGTGATTACTTAAAATTACTTGTTTTGCTTACTTGAATGAATTACTTAGCATTACTTAAGAATACTTGTAATTACTTAGAATTACTAATCCTTGTGACAAACTTTTTTACTTAAAAATAACTTATTTTGAGTAAAAGAAATACTAGTTTTAAGTAAATTTAAGTAATTATTTTTTTGAGTGTTCGGACTCAGATTGAAATTAAATGAATAGAATCAATGCATTGTTTTATATTTTAAGTCACACTTTCAATTCATATTCTTAAATCTGCTCACATGAGCTTCAAGAAGTTCAGATTTTTGTGGAGCTTGTGCTTGAGCAATATTCCTAGGAAATTCCAGAACTTTCCGTCGATGCTCTTTTGTTGGTAAAATTTCCCTTTTTACACAACAAGGGCTATTTCTAACATTTCATCCCTGCAGTCATAGTTCTTGTTTTCATATGGAATAAAAAAGATAACAGGAAACACCTACAATGGCCGAAAAACATAGCCACATGCCAGAAAGTAAATAGGAACTGCACAAGAAAAAACCCACAATAAAAATACAAAAGACAAACATAAACAACGATAGGAACACCTTTCTCACTGTCCAAAGTCCAGTTGTTTTCGGACACAATTGAACAAACTTAACTTGCCCTAATTCATCACATTCAGCTTCTCTTTTTAAATTGAAATTGTTATCCAGTGCAGCTAATTGTGTTCTTGCAACCATTTGGGGATATTTATATTCTTGTCTTTTGGGAACATATTTAAGCATCGTGGAATGATAAACCTCTAGACCACCGGTGTGACAAAATCCTGACAACTGCTTTAAGTCTTTTATAATTCTTTGGTTCAAAGCAATTTCTTTTACTGCTTTAAGTGCTTTACTATCAGCTTTAAGCCATTTCTTTTTTCTTGAAATATCTGGATCTAATGTTGGATGACCACAATGAACAATATGCATTCCTTCAAACACATGTATATTTTGGATATGGTGAACTAAAGATGACCAAAGTTAAACTAAAAAATCTGGATTAACATTGCTTTCACTGGCACAATAGCAAAGATGGTTAGATATGGATCGAATCCAAGGCATTCTTTTTAGCCTGTGCTACCAGTTTTTCTCTGATGCTGTTGGCCATGTGCCAAACATCAAATTGATGTGAAATATTTGGATGTTCTGTTCTTAAATATTCCCTTACTTGTACATGCCTGTCTGTGGCCACAGCAGCTATATTAAGTTTACTTTGAAATAAAGTATGCACAACGAAATTTGCCTTAGCTTATATCGCTGTAGCCATTTTATTTTAAATAGGACCCTAATAAAACATATATGTATCATTTTCTGATTTTTTGTCGCTACTCTTGGTATATTTATCGAAATAATCGGTAAATAATAATAAAGTTCAAATAAAAATATTTTCCATACCCTTCAGATTAATTTTACTCAAATTTTGAAGAAATTCGATGAGAGAGTGATTGATGAATGATTTACGCAAACAAATAAAAGAATTTTGATTTATTTACTAATTTACATCAATATGTTTAGGTAAATCTGAGACTAAAATTTGCAGAACAAATATCCAGTTACCATTTACTTTCATTAAAATAAGTTTGTTACAGGTAAAAAGTTTTTGTTGACACTTTGTCAAGTAATTACATAATTATTTTTTTTGCTTTGCAATCGAGATTAACTCCCGACCCACGTGTTTTGGTTAATCGATAGACCCCAGGGCATTGTAACAACAGGTGTTCAGTTAGTCAGTTATACTCCATCTGTTTTCGACTCAAATTTCCTGTTAAAATAACATAGAAGGGTAATGGAAAACTTTTTAACCCTTTGTCGTAAAATTATGGTAATGAATGACATGAAGCGGCAAAAAATTAGCTTTCCATTGATGTATGCCATGTCATCCTTTAACATTTACTTTAAAAGATATTTGGAGAAAAGTCGCGGAAAATTTCGTTGTGGCTACTTTAAATGCTGGAACGATCTCTTGAAACCCTCCAACTTCATTCGAGCAGATGAACCCGTCTCGGTCACCTGAACTACCTTAAAATCCTAAATTGCTCCTTTGCTCTTACATGGCGTTGACGTTTTTCTTGAATTAGAATCATTTGGATTAACTTAACATTGGTAATGTACAAATAAATCTACATTATCCCGGATATAACAGTTGGAACAATTGAAGTTTGGTTGTTGCTCAAGTTGAACTGAACACTTCACTGACACGCTTTGCATAGCCGACGAACATGTATCCCTTTATCAACTTTACCTGGTTATTGTAATAACAAAATTAAAAATGTAAAAAACAAATACAAAGAAAACAAATATTTTTTGACAAAAAGCTAATGCAATAAAATAAGTAAAACTATATTTTACTTTTTTCTGGTTTGACAACGCTTTTGTAATCTACACTCGATTAGCAGTAGTACTTGATAAGTTATGTCATGGTGTGGTTCTCTCCGGATATTCTGGCTTCATCCGCCACTAAAAGTGACCATCGCAATATAGCTGAAATTCTGCTAAAAGTGACATAAAATCCCTCTTATTATTGATGATGGCCTTACATCTTTTACTATAAAGACCAATTTCATGTGTTTTTAGTAAAATTCTATTTATATCACCACGCTTAAACCCTCCTCAAAGTACAATTACCTGTGATGTTACTGTTGTCTTGGAAATCGTCTGTCGTCTACTTCTGCTGTTCCCTGTTGATATATAAGAACTAGTTATTTATAATGATTTTTTTTTTTTTCAAATATAATTTTTTTTTATATTAATATGCACAAGAAAAATAAATCAAAATACAATTAGATAACAGTAAATTAGAAATGTATAACCTACAATTACTAGAGTATGATAAGCAGTTGAAATGTTTTAGATTATGGTCATGATGGTAACAATTTTTATTTTTTACACAAGGAGTATATAAGGTTACTTAAAATATATACCATTGTTAGATTTTGTTTGTTTTTCTGATGTACCAGTATCTGTATCCTCATTTAGTAGACTGTCAATTGTCTGCAATGTAAATGTGAACTTTATTTGAGTATGACAGTATAAGGATATTTAAGAATTCACTCGCTATCCATTTGTTTTGATTAATCATTAATTGGAATGTCAAAATGTTTTTTGAAAGATATTCTAAGGAGAAAGAAATTACAGTAATAGTCAATATTTTAAAAATTTATTTGGAAAAAAATCTAAATGAAGTCACCAACCTCTTTCTTTTCTGCTTTTCTTTTTCTGTTGACACTTGTCTCTCTGGTCTTTGTTACAGGTGTATCTTTGAATATTGGAGGAACAGCATCAGGTTTAAGTCTTTTGTATTTTGGTGTATATCCCATTAATTTGGCCTGAAAATTGAAAGAATTTTTAGAAAGAATAAAACAGTACATAATTAAGTAAAAGAACAGCAGAAAAAGATAATTAAAATAAGTGTAACACACTCAAACCTATTTTTATTTTCAAAGTAAATTTCATTTTCATTTTTGATAATTAATATTCATTTGTTAAAATGATAATTATATAATTTCTTTATTAATAAATATTATTATTGAATATGGTCTTACCTGCATATTTTCTTCAAAACCGTGCTCTTCAAAATGATCTTCACATACTACTTTGTCTGGACTATACGTAAATGTCCTTATATGTAAATTTGAAATTCCTAAGTTGTGAATCCATTTTGCACATAACTCCTTATTCTTTTTAGGATCAGGAATAGAAAATGTATGTTTCCCCTGTCCTCTTTCTGTGGTACAAAATTTTGCTTTGCACTGAGGCATATTTCACACTTATTCTAAAGAATGTTTGTATGTAATTTTTTATCAATATAAACAAAATGTATCAGCTGATGATTTGTGCCATGACTACGTCATTAAACAGCGACACCTGTTAATATTTATCATGCTGCCATCAAACAGCTAATGTGTAAACTTAATTAATGTTTATTCCTAAACAATGCATGCAGATGTAATACAATTATTTATTATACTATTTATATGTAAAGTTTTAACATTTTTTTTATGAAAACAATAAAATACCTATCAATCCCTTTAAACTTTTCAATTAAATGCTGTTTAGATGGGTCTTTGCTGATGTTGATCATAAACTGAGATTCGTAGCAGTACAAAAAGAGGTCCGCTATAAGTGTTGCACAACTGGTACCCATAAGAATTCCTATGACCTGGCAATAAATAGAGTTACCGAAACGAATAAATATATTATCAAGTAAAAATTCAAGTGCTGAAATCATATCATAACAAGTCCAATTAATTGAGTTCTTTTGTTTTGTATTACTAAAATGTGTTTTAAAATAATAAAAACATATATATTCACATTCGGATTTTTTGAATGCCCATTGAATAAGACGTCTGAAATTTTCTTTTATAAGATTATGTGGTAAGGTGGTATAGAGGGTAGAGAAATCAAAATTTTCAAGAGATTCAAAATGGGCATTTTAAACATTTAATTTATCGAGTACTTCCAATGAATTTTTTACAATCCAAAATGATTGACACCACTGTTTTCATATACTCTGTAACCAGGTTTTTAATAGAAGTCAAAGTATAAGTGAGTATAATAGAAACTTTATTAGTAGAACAGTGACTAGATGACAAAATGAATCTAGATTTATAACGCGTTTTGTGGAGTTAAGGAACCAAGTACATGGTTGGAACTGTTTTACTATCAGGTTTATCCTGTCAAGATGTGGCTGTTAGAAAATGTATATGTATGTTTGTAACTTCATTTTCCGTTAATTGGGTTAAGGCGAAGTGTACGTAATTAACTACTCCAACGATTTTTTTTAAATTTCGTATACAAATAGTACTTGGAAATATTATACAGAAAATCGAAAAAAATTTGGGGGTCACCGTTTTAATTTTCGAGATATGACTATTTGAAGTTTACTACATGAAACACTGAAATTACAAAGGATATATAGGGAAAAATCGTAAACATCAGATTGTACTTTTACTTACATCGTGCTTGCAAATTTATTTATCCAACAATTTTTTTGAAAATTTGACATTTTATTCAAAAACTAATTTCGAATGCATCGATGTAAAGAAAGTCCTTAGCAACCGTGCTCGTTTTCAAGATATATCGCTTTGAATGGTGGATTTTAATGTAAAAAATGCGTTTTTCCGGCGACGTTACTGAAGAC
>MJUU01039556.1:14692-27787 GCA_002080025.1 Modiolus philippinarum
GAATTATTATGTATTTATCGGATAATAGAATAAAACAGTTACTGTCTTTAGTTTCGGTAAATGTGCAGTGTTATTGACTTTTGGGAAAACAGATATTCACCTCGCCATGCGACTCGATGAATATCTCTTTCCCAAAAAAAGTCAATAACACTGCACATTTACCTCAACAAAAGACAGTAACTGTATAGTATTTCCTTGCTTTCATCCAGAGACATTGTATCTGTTTCATCTCGGAATATTTATAACATACGCTGTAATTCAATTAACTGCAGTGTCACATGTGTAAATTGTTCAACATGTTCAAATACCTGACATCTACCTGTTCCCATATGATGTATGTCATTCCATGTTTGAAGTAATTCAACCCCACATCCCCGGGCCCACATCAAATACAGTTTCACCGTTGAATACTTTAAAACAAAGATTCCAACAGACGAGAATTGTTTAGAACTATAAATAAAAAAAAACTTTCTTAATTGAAAGATACGGGAATTTATCTTTATTTTGACAATACACATAAATCAAGTGTACCAAAGTTGAGAAAATTGAAGTAAAAACATCAAATTTTCAACAAACTATCTATGATCTTCAACAAATCAAAATTTTCAACCATATCAACAATGTTTGCATTTTTGGGGCACTTGTTTGGTCGTTATCTTCAAATCTTTCTGCATTTTTCATTTGGTAAAGTTATAAAAAATCTCAGATGTGCCTGTCGTTGATGTACCTGTCTGGATTCAAGAATTTTTTTAACAACGAGTGTTGATAAAAGATGCCGATGGTAAAGATTTTATTCACTAAACTAGCATACGAACTGAGTGTGTACAATGTCCCACATGAGATAACCATACAATGCAAAAATAATGCACAAAAAAGATGAGAAATGAAGAGAGGTGTGCACTAAATGCTAGGTCTCGTGTGACCATACACCACGATTTGCACGTGGAACAGTACTCCACACACATTAAATGTATGGGTTTAATAAGAATTGAGCGTTATACGAAATAACGTAATCTTTTTTTTTCTGGGACTATGACTTTCTATGGTACACATTTTATTTTAACACAGACTTCAGTAGGATGTTTTTTTGGCGTAAAATGAGAGATAATTTTATTAATACATAAAACATACATGTAGGTAGTCAGTCAAAATTTTATTCATTATACCCCACGCAACGAAGTTGCGGAGGGTATATAGTTTTTGACTGGTCCGTCAGTCCGTCCGTCCGTCAGTCCGTCCGTCCATCTGTCATCAAGTGGGTACACCATTTGTCCGGATAACTCCTCCTACAGTTTTTAAGCTAGGAAGTTTTTATTTTGCAGGTTGATTGTGCACATATCAAAGATGTGCATACTACTTTGATTTTGATTTTTGATTATTTTCAGGAAACTACACATTGTTGAACTTTGTCATTTTTATGCATTATATTGCATATAGGGTATACCATTTGTCCGGATAACTCCTTCTCGATTTTTAAGCTAGGAAGTTTTTATTTTGCAGGTCGATTGTGCACATATCAAAGATGTGCATACTACTTGGATTTTGATTTTTGATAATTTTTCAGCAAACTACACATTGTTGAACTTTGTCATTTTTATGCATTATATTGCATATAGGGTACACCATTTGTCCGGATAACTCCTTCTACAGTTTTTAAGCTAGGAAGTTATTATTTTGCAGGTCGATTGTGCACTTATCAAAGATGTGCATACTTCTTGAATTTTGATTTTTGATAATTTTTCAGGAAACTACACATTGTTGAACTTTTGTCATTTTTATGCATTATATTGCATATAGGGTACACCATTTGTCCGGATAACTCCTTCTACAGTTTTTAAGCTAGGAAGTTTTTATTTAGTTGGTTGATTCTGCACATATCAAAGATGTGCATACTACTTGGATTTTGATTTTTGTTAATTTTTCAGGAAACTACACATTGTTGAACTTTGTCATTTTTATGCATTATATTGCATTTAGGGTACACCATTTGTCCGGATAACTCCTTCTACAGTTTTTAAGCTAGGAAGTTTTTTATTTTGCAGGCCGATTGTGCACATATCAAAGATGTGCATACTACTTGAATTTTGATTTTTGATAATTTTTCAGGAAACTACACATTGTTGAACTTTTGTCATTTTTATGCATTAATATATTGCATATAGGGTACACCATTTGTCCGGATAACTCCTTCTACAGTTTTTAAGCTAGGAAGTTTTTATTTAGCTGGTTGATTCTGCACATATCAAAGATGTGCATACTACTTGGATTTTGATTTTTGATAATTTTTCAGAAACTACTCATTGTTGAACTTTGTCATTTTTATGTGTTATATTGCATATAGGGTACACCATTTGTCCGGAGTTTTTAAGCTAGGAAGTTATTATTTTGCAGGTTGATTGTGCCCATATCAAAGATGTGCATGCTACTTGGATTTTGATTTTTGATCATTTTTCAGAAACTACACATTGTTGAACTTTGTCATTTTTATGCATTATATTGCATATAGGGTACATTATTTGTCTGGATAACTCCTCCTACAGTTTATAAGATAGGAAGTTTACAGGGTACTCCATATGACCGGATAAATCTTCCTACAGTTTTTAAGATATTTTACATGATGATTGTGCATCTGTAAGAGATTTCTATTTTTGATAATTTTTAGATAATGCAGGATTATCCGATATGTGGGGGCGTGGTGTATGTGAGCTTGCTCACTAAGGTTCTTTAATTGAGACAGGTAGCCAGTACTTTGTTAGTATTGATTTTTTGTCTAATTATCCCACGTGCATGAAAAGCGGTTAACCTGTTTATTGGTCAACACCTGAACAATAAAGACCGCCCATCAGCAATGACTTTACCATTTCCGCTTGTCAATCATACTTCAAAGAGAATTGTTATTTCGTCAATGTGTCATAGATTCAAAGGAATTGTTATTTAATCAACGTGTGATTGGACATACAATCAGGGAACAATAAATTTATTTGTCATGCTTGAAAACAAATCAAAACCACTATCAATACAAACGAAAAGATGAACAAGTTTTCTTTCGTCTCTGATGACGATTTTAATAATTCTTTCCTCGACTACCGCGATCATTATTGTGTTGTCCGGGAATGTCATGATGGACAAATTAGCATGCTGCGTTTTCCGCGAGGACATCGAGGACTTCCCAAGTACCAATTATTGAATTTCCGCGCCGTGATTTGCCGCGCTATAACACGGACTTGGTGTAATCCATCATGACTATAGTGTATGATTGCACGAAAACTTCCTGATGGGAAATAACTTCAATTTTCGCGGCATTGAGCTCGTTTCTCATCAAATATTTCATAAAAAGGTTCCGATAAAGTAAATTAAAACTCTGCTAGTTGATAAACTATGATAATACCGATTTACAGTTTCAAAATATTTACTATCTTGCCGCTGATCTCTACTTTAACTTTGTCAGTCAAAAGTGGCCATAAAAACTAGGGTCAGTCGTTTTATTTCTATTTTTTTTTTTCTTTTTGGGTGAAAAAAAAGTCTAGGGTCGGCAGGAAAAAAATAGGGTCGGTCGGGTGACCGAAACCACACCTATTTTTTTATTTGGCCTTTCCTGTGAGGGATTCATTTGAAATTTGGTATGCTACTTTGTTGCAATGAGTTGTGCATTGTTGTAAGTAATTTTCAATGCTCTCTGGTGATTTGAGGGACTTTGAATTTTTTCCGTATTGGTCATAATAGTTAAATTTAAGTCATTTTGTCAAAAGCTTTAATAATAATGTCATTTTTAAATTATGGGATTCATTTTCAGACATGTGGCTTTCTGCATTCTGTTTATTTCTTGAGGATTATATCATGGTGTCCATACTTGTATTGCGTCTGCACTTGTACTGTGCCCATGCCTGTATTGCGTCCACTTGCACTTGATTTTGCACTTACCATATTGATTCAGGGTTCACGGAGTGGGGGTATAAGAAATAGCTACTATTTGGCAACAGCTCTTGTTAGTAGCTGTGTTCTTTTGATCTTTGGTGATCAGCACAGTCATAAATTAGCAAGTCATTGACAATTAAGTTTTTAAAAAAAAATATATTTTTGTAGAGGTTGTAATTAGAAGTATAAATTAAAATTAATTTGTTTCTGAAATAACTTACAAAAATCTGAAAATTCCTTTACTGACAGTAAATCTATGCTAGGGATTCACATGTTTTGGTCAAAATCGCTGCTTTTTGTCTTTCTTGTGACATGCGGGGCATAGCGATCATAAATTCTGTCGTCTTCGTCAATGTCGTAGTTAACCCAAATGTTAAATATTTTAAACTTCAATAACTTTCTCAAATCATATTCAATATCAATGAAATTTTGACACTATATTCAATAGGACTTCATTATTGTATCCCAAGTTTTTATGCCCCGCCCACGAATGTGGAAAGGGCATATAGTTTACCCTTGTCTGTCCTTCCTGTACGTCCGGTTAATTTTTGCGTTAAAGTCCATTTCTCAGAAACTGTAAGAGGTAGATCAATGATAATAGGTGAGTGGGTAGATCTTTGATAGTGCTACATAGTTCACCTATATTTCATGCTTGAATGACTCTGGTTCAGTTTTATGTTTAAGTCCATTTCTCAACAACTACACATTATAAGAAACTGATGATTCATCAAATTAATCGCCTTGATGAGTACTACCCAAATCATTGATATTTAGGTGGCTTTGACCTATATTTTACGCTTCAGTGACTTTGGTTAAGTTTTGCGTTAAAGTCCATTTCTCAACAAGTATACATTATAGGACAACGATATTTCATCAAATTAATTGCCTTGATGAGTACTATCCAAATCATTGACAATAAGGTAGCTTTGACCTACATTTTACGCTTCAGTTACTTTAAGTTTAAGTCCATTTCTCAACAACTTCACTTTATAGGACAATGATATTTAATCAAAGTAATTCTCTTGACGAGTACTTAACAAATCATTGACAATAAGGTGGCTTTGACGTACATTTTACGCTTTGATGAATTTGATTAAGTTTTGCCTTTGAGTTCATTTCTCAACAACTACAAATTATAAGACAATGCAGTGTTTTCTATTCGCCTTTTTTGCCGACCAGGTTTTTTAGCAGGCTGACCACCTTTGCATTCGTCAAGGTGGTTGGTAAAAACAGATATTTTTTCAGTTCCGCACGGACGTAGTTCAGTCACTAGTATTGCTTTTCCAATCAGCTGATTTATGAGCTGTTTTCATTAGACAAATGGGGGATCCAAACAAAAAAAGAAACAGAATCGATGTTTTCTTTCATACAGAAGGAAAAGGAAAGATACCGTTTGAAATTATTCAAATTAACCCTTTCACCGACAGTTCCCTGTGTACCGGGATAAAGTAAAGTAACTTCGGCACGACAGTTTACCAGGATCAACTACTAGGTTTTAGATTCTCCCCCCGAAACAGAGTTATGCAAGAGTTATTGTTCTCTGTATGATTTCTGGTTGAAAGGAGAAAAGATGGTGAGTCGAATGTTGAAAACACGGTGGAAATTGGTCAAATTTTGAGTATTTTACTGAAATTTAAAGTTCGAGAAAAAGTTTTTCTGAAAGATTATTGATTACGGAAACTGTAATCATTGACGAATTCCGGTATAAACATTTGTATTTTTGTGAAAGAACTTCGTAAATGGTGATCGTTTTGTGTCAGCTTCAATGAATTGTTATCTTTTTGGGTAAAACTATGAGATTTTTGGGTCAGTTATGCGAATTTGTTACAATTTTCACGAAAATTTGTGAAACAATGCAGAATTACACGAAATGGAGGCAAAATGACTTTAATAAACTGCTAAACAGTTGGAAATCATAGTAAAGAAGTAAAAATGAAGGAACAAATAGTTTTTTGTTAAAAAATAATAGTTATTAATGGTCTTTATTATGAGTAATTCTTTGTATAATACAATTGGCCGCCATTGCCAGGGAATTCATCGTTCGGGTGATACTTCCTGTGTGGAAATTCATTGGTGAAAGGGTTAAAGAGAACGAACTTTTGGAGAAATCATCCAACTGGGGACCACCAATCAATTTGAATATGGCATGAGAAAACGATCAAAAGTGTGAGTACCAAACAGGCAAAAGTGATATAAATATGAAAGGTTTTCAAATAGTTTATTGTAACAAACAATTCATTCACATTTTAGTTCCATATGCCAAAAAGTACAAAAAGCAGTCATGGATATAAAGCAGAAGTTTGCTATACTCATAAAAAAGTAAAAACCCCAAAATAAAACATCACTGGATTTTAAAGATCTTTAAACGTTACTGTCAAATCTGAATAACAACAAAAAGACAATTTATTACTTTTATTTTACTACATAATTATCAGAGACATATTATCATATGTCTCTGTATGTATAAAGCAAAAAATTATATGGTTTTTAATTTATTTTTATATACATTACCAAAATACAGTATGCGAATGCTGCAAATCTACAAAGACGGCTATAAGAGGCTGTCATGGTCAATTTCAAAACAACCTCCTATTGTTTGGCTAAAAAGGAAATTTCATTAAACTAATTGCCTTGATAAGTACTATCTAAATCAGGGATATACCTCCACGTCTGTCAGGTTGGGTACCAGGGACCCACAATATTAATTTTCCTGGGTCCTTTTGAACAAAATGTGGGTCCCTGGAGGTCACCTAGTTCTTTCTTGATTGATGACTAAGTTTTAGTCTTACGTCAAGTAAGCAATATTTATGCTATATTAGGACGAAAGCCAGTTAATCAATTCAAAAACTTGCATATAAAAAGTAATACAGGCTGAAGAGACAAAGAGTTTTAATTGGAGGAATAAATTTCCCGCCCCTACCCATTTCTTCACTTTTTACTGTCCAGAGAAATGGGTAGGGGCAGGAAATTTAGCCTTCTATATACTACTCCCAGCAAGTCTGCGCTTGAACACAAGAATAAAGAATGGGTCTTGATACTGAATTAGGAATGGCGTTTTCCACACTGTTTGGCTATAATGGTTCGTGGTTAAGCTTTCCCTATTACGACCTGACTACCCCGCATAGACATGGTATTTCCCTGTCTACCATCTAGGGACATGTCCGGCAGTTCTGTAACCGGAGTCGCTGAAAACCAAGAACGATGCCGTTTGATTTTTTTTTACTTATGAGCTATGATACACTTCATGTTTATAGTGTGCAAGTTGAAAAAAAAAGTTTATGGTGTGTTTTAGCTCTGTATTTACTCCAGCTCGAGCACATATGTCACAAGTCACAATGCCGTCAATGAATCCCGTCATTCAGGAACTATCGTTTTTTTCGAATTCTCTTTACCTGGCTTTCACTGCTTATTTACTAATATTTTTTCCCAACGCCTTCAAAGTTGTTTTCTAGATTGTATTTGTGATAGCATGTGAGCGCACATGTATTTGTTTGACTAATAATGGACTCCTGAAAATGAATTTAAAATAGAAACAAATTGTTGAGAGTGTCCCTCCATGATCTTGAATTTCAAGTAAAGATGGGAATAGAGCTGATTTGCGATTCTACACAACTTGGTGCCAGATCTACAAGTACCATAGCATTTTTATACATTTATAATGATGGGTCCCATTGGATGCATATTGCAATAAAATGTGCTTCCTGTCATTTATTTTTGCGTTGCAGACGTGTGTTTTACGCGTCCTAAATTAATGACAATTAAATGGCTTTGACCTATATTTTAATATGAGGTTATCCTTTGCGATAAATCTTTTTGGCGGGGCAGCCGTGTCTTACAGACACATTCTCTAGTTTAATTAGTAACATTGTCCCAAAATATTTTAATTTTCTCTCAAATCAAACTAAAATTATCATCTGGAAACCATAAAATTTACAGATTTTGCATCAATAAAGGACAATAACAATTTGGAATGCAAAATCATATCACAATTACACTTGAACTTGACCTGTATTTTATGAATAGAAACATTGTCTCCATCCAAAGGCAATCCTAGTAGTTGCAGGAATTTTCTCACAAAGCTAATTGAAGTTATCATCTGGAACATCCAGAAACTATATAATTTACAGATTTTGCCTTAATCAAGGGCAATAACTCTGGAAAGCTTAATACCATCATGATCAAAACCAAACTTGACCTGTATTTTAGGAATAGTAACTTTGTCCCAAAATATTAAAATTTGAAATTTTAAATTTGAAGTTATCATCCAGAAACCATAAAATATACAGATTTTGCCTAAATCAAAAGCAATATAACTCTGGAAAACAAAATCCAATCATGGTCAAAATCCAACTTGTCTTGTATTTTATAATTAGTAATGCTGTCCCAAAAAATAAAAATTTTCTCATCAAGTTTACTGAAGGTATCATCCGGAAACCATAAAATAACCGATTTTGCCTACATCAAGGGCAATGACTCTGGAACGCATAATACGAACATGGTAAAAACCAAACTTGACCTGTATTTTATAATTAATAACCTTGTCCCAAAATATTAAAATTTTCTCTCAAAGCAAACCGAAGTTATCATCCGGAAACCATAAAATTTACAGATTTTGCCTAAATAAAGGGCAATAACTTTGGAACGCAAAATCCGATCACAGTCAAAATCGAACTTGACTAGTATTTTATGAATAAAAATATTGAATCTTTCCCTCAAAACAAACTGAAGTTATTATCCGGAAACCATAAAATTTACAGATTTTGCCTAAATCAAGGTCAATAACTCTGGAAAACAAATTCTGATTACGGTCAAAATCAAACTTGACCTGTATTTTATAAATAGAAACATTGTCCAAAAATATTAAAATTTTCCTTCAGAGCAAACTAAAATTATTATCTGGAGACCATAAAATTTACAGATTTTGCTTAAATAACGGGCAATAACTCTGGAACGCAAAATCTGATCACTGTTAAAAATTGAACTTGACTAGTGATTTATGAATAGAAACATTGTCCCAACTATTACTAAAATACAGGTCAAGTTTGGTTTTGATTGTGATCGTATTAAGTGTTCCAGAGTTATTGCCTTCGATTCAGGCAAAATCTGTAAATTTTATATGTTCCAGATGATTACTTCAATTGTCTTTGTGAGAAAATTCCTGCAACTAATAGGATTGCCTTTGGGAAGGGGTATCTTTGTGATCAGCAGATCATCTTTTTCTAGTTTTGTTTGTTTTTTTTTTTTTTTTTTTTTTTTTGCACCATATATCAGCACCTACATGCCAGACATATGATGACTTGTAAGTGGTTACATCTTTAGTAACCAACATCCATACCAGAAATACATCATCTTGACCTATATTTTCCACATCCATGACTTTGGCTAATTTTCACTTTTGGTCCATATATCAACAAAATTGAGAATAAGGGATTTAATTTTGATGTAGCATTGTTGTATATAGTCCATAGATGTACAATAACCTTTCTGAATTTTATTCCAGTTCCATCTTTTGAAATTTTCTGAAAATGTCCAAGACTAACAATTTTTAGTTCGTCTCAACGAAGTTGAGGGGGACTATTGGAGTACCCCCGGCGTCCGTGTCCGTGTCCATGTCTGCATTTTGGTATATATCTTAGTAACTATGCAGTGTAGGTTCATCAAACTTTGCATGCAGGTGCATCTTGGGCTAACTCACAGCCTCCAAGAAAATTAGGTCTCTCTGACCTATATTTTCCGCTTGAGTGGCTTGCATTCAAATTTACATTTCAGTTCATATCTCAGCTACTATACATAGTACAATAATCTAACTGTGCATATGCATGCATCTCTGATGGTAGGTCAGCATCCAGCAAAATTAGGTCACTTTGACCTATATTTTCTGCTTGAGTGACTTACATTCAAGTTTACGTCCGAGTTCAGCAGATCTCAGTCACTGTTCATGGTAGGATCATCTATCCTTGCATGTGCATGCATCTTTGATGGTAGTTTAGAATCCAGGCAAAATTAGGTCACTTTGACCTATATTTTCCGCTTGAGTGACTTACATTCAAGTTTATGTCTGAGTTCAGATCTCAGTCACTGTACCTGGTAGGATCATCTAACCTTGCATGTGCATCCATCTTCAGGGGTAGGTCAGCATCCAGGCAAATTTAGGTCACTTTGACCTATATTTTTTGCATGATCGACTTACATTCCAGTCTACGTCCAGGTTCAGATCTAAGTAACTGTACATGGTACAATCATCTAACCTTGCATGTGCATGCATCTTTGATGGTAGGTCAGCATCCAGGCAAAAAAATGTCACTTTGACCTATATTTTCCGCATGAGTGACTTGAATTCAAGTTTACGTTGATATCTCAGTAACTGTACATGATAACATGCATGATTGTTAAGGTATGACTGAAGAAAGCTCAGTATTGCTTTATTTTGTCATTGGATTTTTCCAGAGTTATGGGACTTTGATTATTTAAAAAAAGCTTGAAATTGCAATTTTTGTCTACATGTTGTATTCTGACAAGAGAACACTTTGGTCATTTTTCTTGAAACTTTGCAGGATTGTTGGGTATGATGAGAGAAAGCTCCCTATTATTTTATTTTGTTGATGGATTTTTCGTTACACAGTTATGGGACTTTGATTATTTAAACAAAGCATGAAACACTATTTCCATCCACACGTCATATATTCTAGCTAGAGAACGCTTTATTCATTTTTCTTGAAACTTTGCAAAATTGTAGGATATGATGGAAGAAAGCTCCTATCGTTTTATTTTGTGGAAGGATTTTTCGTTCCAAAGCTATAGGACTTTGATTATTTCAAAAAAGTATGAAATTGCAATTTCTGTCTATACATTGATATTCTTTTATTTTAAGACATCACTACCCCTAACCTAATATACATTTTTGATTGTTTAACATTAGATGAAATAATTGATACATATCAGAAGTCCCTTGTCATGTTTGTTAGTAGAGAGCTTTCAGTTTCAAGAATCATTTAATCGGTTTGCGTTAAAGTGGGGACGGGTGTATCATGAGCTCTGGATGCAGCTGTTATTTTAAATGGTTTGGTTTCAAAAGTTTTTAGTTAATTTCTTGAAACTCTCAAAGACAAGGAATTTTTGGGAATTCTTGTTAGGTACTGTGCTTTTTTGGATTAAATTTAATAAAAACAAATATTTTCAATTTTTAGATTTCAAATTTTTTTATTCCAATTTTTAGTGTTCGTCATGAACACTTTAGCTATTGGTTCAGCTTGAATTGGATAAAAATAGATGTTACAGGGCGGGAAACATTTAAACAGGTTAAAAATCTTATAAAATTGTAGATAATACAGTAAACTTACTGAATATTCTGGTAGAACGTTACATACTATTGTCCTGAATTGGTAAAAATGTTTGAACACAGCTAAAGTGGGAATCGAGGTGCTTAAGGAGGTGTTGAATAGGCTTGAGTATACAGTACGAGACGTTTATAATACACCCAAGCCATTTTCAATAACTCATTCGCTTTTATCAAACTTATTAAATTTCCTGCATTGAGAAATAAAACGATTATCGAGTACATTATTAAAACGAAAATAGGGCCTATTTGTTTCACGCGTAGGAATATGAAAAATTAAAAACAAAATATTGAAGAATGGTTTCTTTATGAAAGTTGTTACACATGCCTGCCAACTTTTTACTATTTTGGCGTGATCTACACGATCGTGAAATAAAAATTTGGCATAAAACACAAAAAAATGTTTGTTTACACGATTTTGGCTGAAGGGAGATAATCTAAATTCTCGAAAGAGAGTTAACCATATTCTCCATATTAGCCAATAAGAATCAGGTTTACATCGATCATGCGGTATTCACGTGAAAAACAGCTGATTGGATCTGGCATGTAAATAATCGTAAATATGACGAGTTTGGTTGACTTTTTTGTTGATTTAAAGGCTTTGGCAACGTAAATAAAGTTATGTAACTGGATGGACCACCAGCAATCATAGTTGATAGTTCTTGAGTTATGAATCAGGGTTCACAATCCCTGATGCAACGAGCTGCAAGCTCCACATGATGGCTATGCGAGTGACTAGGTCGTTGCAAGTTCCACGTTCTGCAGAGTTTGCATAGTTGATCTGAGTAGCCTTAATGACGTTAACAAACATATTGGTACTGTAATGCACGAAAGGTCACTCAAACTTCAAGAACACCACTCTTCTGACTGAATCAGAAATGGCAAAAAATATTTAAAAAATGTAATGCTTGCTTCATTTATAGAAGAATAGAATAAAAGGAGAAATGCAGTAAATGTACATCAGGCAAATAATAAAGGAGAGAGAGTGGTTTCATTAACATACTTACAATCTTTTAATTTCCCCCAAAACAGTCAACTGTAAATTCAAATAACAGCAACATAATGATGAACAGCAAGTACTGCTTTTTGTTTCCCTTTTACAGTTAAAACTAAGTTAAAATTTATCAGAACATAAAACACCAAATGGTCCAAAAACAGTTCACAACTGATTCATTTGACCAAAAATATTTAAGAACCAGCTGAAATGCCCAAAACACAATAAAAGAGGAATGTCTTGCATCCCTCAATAAAAAGTAAAGTCTTCTATAACATCTAGATGTTTGTATTTGATAAAAAAGAGCATAAAGTATTAGACAAAAAAACTAAGCGCAAAACGCCTCCAAATCTCACACGACTGAAAAGGATGGTCGCGCATAAAAACCCCCATGAAGATTTTTGCAAAATGTTAATTTCTTTATGGTTATATCAATATGATAATAATAATAATATTTATTCAGGCAAGTGCATACAGTCATATCATGTACACGTAAAACAATATATAAAACTAAATGTTGTCGGAAACGACAGCTATCCCTGCACTCCCTGTTTGACACAGAAAACAGTTGTAATACACCCTTGGCATATATTTTTTTCGCTTAATCTTAAATCTACCTATTGATAGTCATTATTGTTACTAAAAAATTTCTAGTATATATGGTTGGTAAGTAGAATTCCAAAAATAAGTGGTCTTTGAGAATTTCAGGAAATTTACCAAGATTGGAATTAATATTTTTGAAATCCAGTTGATGAAAATGTTTTTCCTTAACTAAATAAACAATTTAAGTATGGTTGCTAGGTAGAATTCCCAAAAATAAGTGGTCTTTGAGACTTTCAGGAAATTTACC
>MJUU01039559.1:0-22220 GCA_002080025.1 Modiolus philippinarum
TTATGAAATCTGTAACCCTGTTGTAAAAGTTTGGCTGTGATAGTAAGGTTACGTTTACTAAAATCGTCAAGAGAAGAACAAACTCGTGCGAATCGTACGTAAGATGGAGCTAGAGGGATGTCGCCGTCAAGGAAAGGGAAATTAGTGATAGTGAGATCAAAATCATCCCGTTTATCATATATTTTAGTTTTTATTTTACCGGAGTCAATAACGATAGTTAGATCCAGAGAAGGGCAGTATTTAGAATCATTGTTAGCTTTATTTGATTTTAGTTGTTGCGGGTAAATAATGTCTACATAATCTAAAAACTGGGGATTATCAATAGTGAGGATATCCTCAATATACCTGCTGTTATCATTGAAAATAGAAATAAGTTTACCACTGTTTGGTATTGTTCCATTTTGAAGTTTTTTTTCATGAAGTCTCGTTCGTAACAGAAAAGAAAAAGATCTGCAATTAGAGATGCACAATTTGTACCCATGGGAAAACCTTTGACCTGTTCATAAAAGTGTTCCCAAAACGAACAAAAATATTGTCCAGCCAAAGATTGAGTGCATTAATCATATCATCACATGTCCAGGAACAATGATTATTGAAGGTAATATTAGAGAAGAATCCTTGCTTTTTGTTAGAGCAAATGAACTGCAGACAAGAAAATTTGAAAGACCATTTGATAAGTTGTCCAAATTTGGATTTAATCAAATCATGTGGAAGAGTAGTATAAAGTGTAGAAAAATCATAACTGTCGATAGATGAGACTGGTCTTTGAATTGATTGTAGTTTATCTAAAATTTCAATAGAATTTTTTACACTCCAAAAGTAATTTACACCAGAGTTTTGATAAGTTTTTCACACTATTTAATAACCAACTCCTTTATACAAGTAAGTGAACTAGTTAAATGGATGGATAAATTAGTAGTAGAACACTTACTTGATGCAGAAATAAAACGATGTTTAAAGGGATTTATTTAGCTTTGGAACCCAGTACATTGGAGGTAAGATGTTATCTTTAGGTAGAACTTTAATCATTTCTGTATCCTTATAACGTTGTTTGGTTAACGTGTTTTCGTCCCAGTTGTTACGTTTGAAAGTGTCTGACTTGTCCAGTTCGTTTTGTTGAACATCGATATTGTATTTCTTTCAGACAATAGCAACGTTGGTAGAAGCCTTGTCAACAAGAACAAACACATATTTTTTACCAAGATCCTTCAATTTTGACCTAATTCTATTCACAGACAGCTTAGGAGGTGAATCAAGATAGTTATCTTTATAAAAAATCTATTCTGTTGGTGACTTTTGTAATAATTCTATCTTTAAACAAATTTAGAGCATGCTTGTCTGCACTTTCTCGTTTGCACCATTTTTTACAATAATTGGTTACAGCGTCATTAATTATATCAAAGCATTCCAGCCAGTTTATTTTTGAAGGTGGTTGATATTTAGGCCCTTTTCTAAAGAATTGTCTAACGTCTTTATCTACAATGATGTTACGATTCCTCGTTAATATATGTCCACAAGGACCATAGCGATATGGGGACGTGGAACAGTCTCAGGTGCTAGGGTAGTTTTTCTTAAAATCAGCATCACAGGTGATAGAAGAGTAATTGAAAAAAAAATGTTTCTAGCAGGTTTTTTTTTTATAAGAAAAGGAAAAAACAGGCATGTTCTGGTTGTCAAAATAGACGGGTACAAGCTTTTGAATATCTTGGTCCCGAAAATGCCTGCAATATCAATAAGGTCAATTCCTTTATTAATTTATTTAATTTTCAAGAACTGTTTTATGTGCTCATCGGGTTTATCGATTCTCGGATAAAGTCGATGAAAACAGAAAGCATCCATCATTTTTGAACATTCATAGAGCGGACTATTTACAGACAAATAATCACACTCCAAAGAGATTTTATAAAGTTGTGTTACAGGAATTGAACAAAGTATAGTGAACAAACCATGCCGCCCATTGTTTTTGAAAACAGTATATAGATCTTTTATATTTACGAGGTTTTTACGTTTGCTTTTGATATTATAATTTACTCTTCGACCAAGTACTAGTATGCATAACATACTTATATTTGGTTGAACACACATTTGGCCACTACTATCAGAGCCAAAAATGGCAAAATGATGCATTTTTTAACAAATTTGTTGCAGTTCCGTTTTCAGACTAAGTTTGAGTTTAAGTTCAACACGGCCCCTAGCACCACTACATCTCCACTAATTTGTTGTTAATTTTTGGGACCAAAAGCCGGCCATACCGAAACTTCTCCTTTATTGATGGCCAATGACTTTCTGCCCAATGACATTATCAATTAACAACAATGTTAATAAAAAATTCTCCTCCACAGGAGGTTAAATTTTTAAGGATTACAGTGATAAAATCTAAAACATAAATAAATAACAATGGGACCAAACATAGCTCTTTGTCAGTGGTGAAATAAAGCAGATTCAGTTAATTGCCTAAATCATATAAGATAAATGAAAGGATATGGAGATAAAGGCTCTACAAATACATGGTAAAACAAGCAAAAGAACAACGCTTTTATGGTTGTTCTTCATCTTGAAGTCGCCATGAAGCCTTCAAAGCTTTACTCATACCTCATAGTAATTTCAAGACAGCTCTTAGCACCGGTTTGAGAGGAATTCTTTGCTAAATTTCGAACAACGCCAAATCCAGGTCTTTGCTGGTCATGGATGCGGGATCGTCAACAAATATTAATTAAACTGTGTTATTATATAGATAGCGGTGAAAGATTTCCCAATGGTAGAAAAGTGAAGATTAACTGTGAAATTATTTTCCATAATTAAACTCTAGGAAGTGACGTCACAAATGACGTTGTCAACGTTGTAGTTAAGTAAAATAAAGAGTGTTGTGCGGCAGTTCGTGTAAGCATAAATAAACAAACGAGTTAAAATTCTTGTCGAACTGCGATAAAAGGTAAAACAAAAAATATATACACATGTCAAAATATAAAAGATTAAAAACCAAGCCGACAGAGGTAGGGATTGGCCAAGATCATCGACATTAATGTCTTCAAGGGGCCGTGGAAGAGAAACAAAAATGGATAAGAAAGTGAAATGTTACGTCAAAAGTGGAATACAGGTAAAATAAATTTGATGTTTATAGTTAAGAGTAATAGTTTATAGGTAAAATATATTTGACGTTCATTGTTTAGAGAGTGGAGCCCAATAGTTGAAGAAATCCCCAAAATGGGTACGAGCAGGAAAATTTAGCCCTCAACACGAAACAAAAATTAATCATCAGAAAATATATATATCAAAAAGTATTGAAATAACAAATATAATGTAAAAATAAATAATAAATAAAATTGAAGATACCAGTCCAAGGATAGTACATTAAACACTAGTTTTTATATTTATACCTTTGGGGTTTTGGGTACCCAGAGTGAATATAATCTTGTTCTAACTGTTCTCGCTGTTGTCGTGAACTGTCTATTGACACAGAAAACTTATCTTCGGAGACAAATTGTCTGACTACTATAGACCCAAGAACATCTCGTTTTTATATGCTTCCGAAGATCCATAAGGTGTCTAACCCCGGGAGGCCCATTGTCTCCGCCTGTTCTTGTCCGACTGAGAAAATATCTAGCTTTTTGCATGAAATCTTCATGCCCATAGTGGAAAATCTGCCTTCGTACATTAAAGATATGAACCATGCACTATCTTTGTTTGAGGATTTCAGTTTTCAGGGCAATATGGACTAATATTCACTGTGGATATAACCGCTTTTTACACCAGCATTCTTAACAATGACGCACTTCTAGCGGTCAAGCATTTTCTCAATAGAAAACCCAATCCGTATGCGTCCGCAGACATTATTCTCAGACTCACAGAATTAGTCCTTACTCTCAATACGTTTCAATTTAATGATACTTTTTATTCTCAAATTGATGGAGTTGCGATGGCAACGAAAATGGTCCCCAGCTTGGCTTGCATTTTTGTCGGTTTTTTGGAAGAAAAGATGTTCTCAGAGTTCACTGGACCACTTCCAGATTTATACAAAAGATTTATTGATGATGTATCTGATGCTACCTCCAAAGGTCGACAAGAACTGGAGACATTCATCCATTTTGTGTCGACCTATCATCCAGCTATCAAGTACACTTCCGACATCAGTGAATCTAAACTCTCCTTTCTTGACATTCAATGTATGATTCATGAGAACGTACTATCAACATCAGTTTTTTTACAAACCAACCGATGCACACTCTTATTTGGATTTTTCTTCCTTCCTGTCATCCTTCAAGTTGCAAAGACGGTATCCCTAAATCTCAATTCATGCGGCTCAGACGTATTTGCAGTGAGGACAGGACTTCGAATCACAGTGTGCTCTGATGTCTGAATTCTTCATTAGGAGAGGATATCCAATGGAAGTGATTTCAAGGGCTGTTGACTCGGTTACTACAATTGCTCGCAGAAAGGCAATGACAAAAAAGAAAAAAGAAAACAGCGAAAGAAGACCTTTAGTCCTAACTTACCATCCTCACAATGTCGCTATACAGAAAATATTAGTACAGAATTTCAAAAAAATTATACAAGATGATCCACTGATGGCTGAAATATTTCCATCTTTGCCAATTACAGCCTATCGCAAAGGAAAAAGTTTAAGAGATCACTTAGTGTCCAGCAAAATCGGGACCGACCAGACCAGTAACAAGAAGTCATATAGTGGGAACACGACGTTGTGGTCGCAAGATCTGTCGAACTTGTCCCTTTACTAGGGAAACGGAATTCATCAAGGGTCCTGATGGTTCTTACAAAATCAGTTCTGGTTATACTTGTATAACCAAGAATGTGATATATGCCATAGTATGTAGACGGTGTCAAAAATTATGTTGGTGAGACTTGCCGCAGACTGGGTGATCGCTTTGCTGAGCATCTTCGATCCGTAACAGCTCACAAAGACACACCCGCCGGTAACCATTTCAGGTTTCGCCAACATTCCATGGAAGACATGAGCGTGACAGTCCTTACTCAGGTTGACAGTTCACGACAACAGCGACAACATTTAGAACAACAGATTATATTTACTCTGGGTACCCAAAACCCCAAAGGTATAAATATAAAAACTAGTGTTTAATGTACTATCCTTGGACTGGTATCTTCAATTTTATTTATTATTTATTTTTATATTACATGTATATTTGTTATTTCAATACTTTTGGATATATATTTTCTGATGATTAATTTTTGTTTCGTGTTGAGGGCTAAATTTTCCTGCTCGTACCCATTTTGGGGATTTCTTCAACTATTGGGCTCCACTTTCTAAACAATGAACGTCAAATATATTTTACCTATGAAGTATTACTGTAAACTATAAACATCAAATTTATTCTTCCTGTATTCCACTTTTGACGTAACATTTCACTTTCTCAGCCATTTTTGTTTCTCTTCCACGGCCCCTTGAAGACATTAATGTCGATGATCTTGGCCAATCCCCACCTCTGTCTGCTTGTTTTTTAATCTTTTATATTTTGACATGTGTATATATTTTTTGTTTTACCTTTTATCGCAGTTCGACAAGAATTTTAACTCGTTTGTTTATTTTTGTTTAGTAAAAGTCACAGCGGATTAATCTTGAAAATGTAGTTCATGAAATGAATCATCAACAGAAACAACAAACACGCGTGAAGATCTAAATAATGAAAACTATAACTAATCCTTGATTCTGATTATCGAAAATATTCAACTCATGATCGAAAAACGCTGTAATTCACTCATGTGCTCCGAGCATTCGTGAATTACTCTGTTATTCGATCATTCGTTGAATATTTTGCGATAATCAGAATCTTGGATTAGTTATAGTGTAAAAAGTGCTTGTCATCCGCTGCCCGACAAAAGTACTAGTGTCTTACGGTAAATAGACACTAATACACGGCCCATTCGATTGGCGCATTTGTGAAACATAAGTCGGATGCGGAATTGACTTGATTTTCAAGCCGGAATATTCCTTATTTGGCCTTTTTTATTGTGATGTCATTATAGATTGACATACAGTTTCCCGCGAATTAGCACCCTTTTCCCGTAATTGTTGTCTATTTCGTAAATCATTTAAAATTCTTTCTTAATACAGGCGGGGAAGTAGTTCACAAAAATTGTCTCCCCTGTAAATTTGTTTACCTGCCATCTTCTCAAATAAACAAGATGTGTGATGACTCAGCCACGGTAAAAAAAAATCAAATTTCTTATATTTGCGGTATTTCTTTTACATTTCACACACTATGTATCTCATGCTGCAACAATCGCTGTACGGAACAGATAAAATGTCGTTGATTAATTCATAAAACATTGTTTTAAAACCAACTCTGATCTGATGGTCAAAACTATGATAATAAAGAAAAAATCTAGCCACCCTCAGAGGGCATGGGCGGAAAAAAAATTTAGAAGTATTATTAAATATATAATTATGCATCGTATTAACCATATGAAATTGATTTCTGCATATGGCCTTTTTCAGGATCCACTTTTTTCAAGTTTTTAAGTAGGGAGATAATGGACTTTTCATTGTATTTTTAGCTCGCGAGTGATTTCACTGATTTGTACTCACTGTGAAATAAATATATGGGGCAATCAAAGGGGAATGTATTACTTTTAAGTATTTTCACTTCGTTAAATTTCAAGATTTTCGGACACGTGTTGATTAGTATTTGAGGTGTAATATAAGGGTGGTTACTATTTGGTATTCTTTTAGAGAGATTTGTCGACAGTTTCCTATTTATACAAAGTTGATTCCCAAAAGAAACCTCAGAAAGAATGCAGAGGAGATAAAAACTCGATCGTGTTTGAACTTTTATTCTATAGAAACGCTACAAAGGGCGGATATAAAAATTTGCACATGGATTAACAGGGATATTGGCAATCCGTATACAAATTTTGGTCAAAATCTAAAGATGGCCTTTTTGGGGATCCACTTTGAAAGACAGACACTAACTTGATCTTTTATGCCGATTTGTGCATCGTATATGCATCTATGCGTTCACCTGCGGCAATCTACGTTGTTTTCATATAAATTCAAAATAAAGGAATGAAAAATATAAGTTTTTTTTCATTGGAAATAACTTTTATAATTATGCATCTATGGTAAACAATCCAAAAGTAACATTTCTATCGTTTCTAAACGAGAGCTCTGAAATATCAAAAAATAAAAAAAACAATCTGATATTTATTTCATATGAAAGCTAAACAATAAGCAAGTTCTCACAGTTCCCTATATATTCTTTATAATTACATTTCATGCATATTCATTTAAATTCCGCCAATTTGATAGGTGAACATCATCAATGAGAAGTCGCAATTCCCATGAAACACATTTGATCATATGACCACGTGGCGGATGAATTAGTAAAGATAAAACCCCATTGTACATGATGTACTATCCTTTGAATAAATTTGTTTGTTTTTATAATTTCGTTTCAAAATGTAATTATAAGAATTGAATGCATTATTTTGAAGTTTCATTGGGATATGAAAGTGTTGACCGGGCGCACATTTTCAACATGAAGCGCTACCGCGCTTCAATAAAAAATGTGCTTCGGTCAACACTTTCATACACCAATGAAACTTCAAAATAATGCATTCAATTCTTAAGTAAATACCGCTGAAGAATACTGAATTTGGCCTGATTTTCAAAGCCTGATAACAGGAAAAGATGATCGGTGACATATCCTTTTTTATTGTATTTTTTGAAATAATGTACTAAGACCTACAAAATATCTTAAAATAAAAAAAATTCTGTCTGATATTTTCATTAGGCTCGAACTACCTTAAGGTAGTGTAAGAAAACTTGCCATTTGTGGGCACTTTAAACAGGTGGTCAGAATAGGTTTCCAAATTACAAAAATAAATGCCAAAGCTTGTTAAATGTAAAAAGTGGATAACAGGAAACATCTACAATGGCCGAAAAGACAAAAGACAAACGTAGACAACGATAGGAACTCGGGAAAGCCGGGACAGTATGATTCTATATCCTTATGAGGAATTATCTCACAAACAAATACACCATAACTGAAATATATACAGAGCATAAATCCCTCGCACGAAGAATCTTATTCCGGATTCCACACTTTGGTAGAGACAAACTCCAGTCGTAAATGATAAATGAAAGCATATGGGAAAAATTGCCTTAGAAAAATTATGAAGTTTCATTTATGAACAAAATGGTAAAAAGTTTCCTCACATTCTGTTGACAGCACTTTTATTCGGATAAAGAGAAATAAAATAATAGATTATGGAAAAATATGCTATAAGGTATATTCCGGTCTATATCAAGTATACCACCAGCATGGGAAATAAAACTAATATTAAAATTACATAATTATCAACCGGTTAATTCCTTTATTATTTCTACCTAGGCCTACATTAATTAAAGGACAATTGTTGCCTTTGAAGAGACTATTTCCCTCATGAGTTTACTTATATTAAATGTTTTTTTTTTTCTTTTTGTGTCAAAATTATGGAACCCCATAGGCGTTAATTACTTTAAAAGGCAGTAGTAAGATAAAATGTTTAGTAAATGAAATAAGCATACAAATGTCTAACACGTCGGGGGTTTATTCCCAGTTTAAAGTAATCATCGTATTTTGACCGGAAGTAGTTTTTCCTGTCATAATACGGTATACATGTACATTGAGAATGGCGTAAACATTATAGGAAACGAGGGGTTTCTCAGGATTGGGGGTAAAGACAAAATTACCGAACAATTGTCGAGATCCGAAATACAAAGGGTAAACAGACAAAGAAGGTGCAAAACCACCACAAAAATTGTTAGACGCAATGTACGGATTTAGTACAGATAGTCTAAAAGAAATTCTTTGTAAAACCAGTTTTATGGTGCGACAAACCTCTACTACCATTGTTGATATTTAAATGTAGGAAATGAAAATGAATTTTCATCCTAATACTAAGTAAAAAGAAGAGGACAGAGTGCGCATAGATTTTCAATAGGTAGAAGATTCTATCATTCTGATTTATCATCATTATTGTTATTTGTATCTATCGTTTTTGTAAATGTCATTATCAAGATTATTTATAGAGAAAAAAGTAATTGGCCATCGTGAAATAAATAAAAAATGTCGCGAGTGCCGTACAACACAGAAGGATTAAACAAGTTGCTGTACTTGTTCCGTAACGCCGAGTTTAATCCACTGCGTTGGTCAACACGAGTGGCATTTCTATTGATATTCGGGATGGTCGATCAGTTTTGCTTCTTATTGTATAGATTTTCTATTCAAAACCGAGGATTTAGATGCGATTTATTATTTTTTTAATTCAATGGTCCAGTTGTTTACTTGACGACGATATTAAAGAGATATTGCGACATCACTTCCTCCAGTGACTAGAAATCTTTTATTTTTCAGCAGTGACAGTATAACTTTTATTTAAGTGAGAAAACTCCATAAATCACCGTTATCTATATAATAATAACAAAAATATACTTCATCTTTTCGTCTCTGGTCCTCCACTTTTTCTATCTTATTTGCAATGCAGATACAGAATTTGTTGAAATGCCAGATGACGGGTAATATTTTGTGCAAGTCATGCATTTTTTATTTTCATTTCAATGACTTTACTAGTGGAGTGCTAGCTCTGATGGTATTCATCAGCCAGTAGTCCATGCGTTGCTTGTATCCAGAGAAAATACTGTGGAAACTTGCTTCATCTAAATTTCTGAAGGGTTTTCTGCCTCGTGCAAAGTCCTGTCCTTGGAAGATTATTGCCTCTTTAATTAAGCATTTGCCATCACTTTGCGTCCGTCCGTCGTCCGTCCGTCCGTCAACAATTTAAAAAATCATCTTCTCCTCTGAAACTGCTGGGAGAATTGTAACCAAACTTGGCCTGAATCATCACCAGGGTATGCAGTTTCAAAATTGTGTTCGATTAGTCCGAGGGTCAAACAACATGGCTGCTGTTACTAAAAATAGAACATAGGGGTAAATTGCTGTATTTTGCAAATAACTCAAAAACCGTTATAGATATCAAAAATCTGACGGGGTAAAAATGATCAACATGGCAAGATCTACCAGCCCTGCAATTTTGAAGAAAATCTGAAACCAGTCTTAGAGTTATTGCCCTTTTTCCGTAAAATTTTCAAAATTTTGATATTTTTTTATTTTTTATCAAAAAAACTATAACAGATAGAGGTAAACTTTAAATTGATAAAATGTTCAGCATATCAAGATCTATCCACCCTGAAATTTTGAAGAAAATCAGAAACCCTTTGTAGGAGTTATTGCCCTTTTTCACCAAATTTTTAAATTTTTTGTATTTTTCGTCATTTATTTCCAAAAATATAGAAGATGAAGGTTAAGTGTAAATTGATGAAATGTTTGCCATGCTGTGGCGACTTCAAACTGGTGTTAAAAATTGTTCATTGACTGCCATTTTCAAAATGGCTGACAAAAAAGGCGGGAAAATTCAACGTTGTCTGATTTCAATGAAATTTGGTTTCCAAATATGTATTGATGTGGCAACTTCAAAACCGGTGATGAAAATTGTACATTGACCGCCATTTTCAAAATGACCACCAAATAAGGCGGGAAAATTCAACATTGTCTGACTTCAATAAAATTTTGTTTCCAAATAGATATTGATTTTGCGACTTTATGGTGTTAAAAATTGTTGTTGACCGCCATTTACATAATGATGTCTCGACTTCAAAACTGGTGTCAAAAGTGGTCCTTAGCAAGAATGTTTTTTGTCAAAAAAGTCCAACAAAGACATATAATAAAACATGATCAGACTTTAAATACAGTTCAAAAATTGGTTGAGTTTGAGTTACTAAAGTTAGAGAGACTGAAGTTTAACTGAATAACTTACAATGTTAGCTTGATTGTGGCAAATGAAAACCAGGTGAGCGATACAGGCTCCTGGATCCTCTGGTTTATTCTTGGTCTTCATAACGTTTTGATTCGATGTTCACTGAAAAGATCTGCAAAAAAAATAGAATTTCACTAAAACATCGGTATTACACAACAATAGTAGAAAGGATTGGAATCGTTTTTATTTCTTATCATGAGTTGTTTATCATATCTGTCAGGTGTGAGATTGAAAAGTTATTCTCCAAGTCCAACCACTGACGTCTTTGGTTCAACAAATAAATTTTCAATAAAAAAAAAATTACAGCGACTTCCGGGTGTCTATATCAACTCATTACAGTGAAAATATATATATATAAATCATAGAGCAATGACGTATATGATAATATACAACAGGGACAAAATAACGCATTTAACAGACTTCTGATGTGTGTTGTTTATTTGGTCTGTAATTGTCTGTATTTTGTTTACTTCCATTGGAAAGCATTGCCATGGAATGTTTTATACATAATATATAATATCAAAGATTTTTTGTCTATTTTTCGATTATTATTACTGCTTATTTATTATCAGTGCCAAAGACATGGATCATTATTATTATTGTGTTCGCCAAGGTAAACAGCTTAAACAGAAATATTGAATGACCAGCCTCAATTTTCCTGTTTACCAAAACAGAGAATGTTTGCCTTTTTGTTTTTGATTTAAATAATTGTTTTATCAAGGTCGAAGGCCTTTGAAGGTATACTTGATTAGGTTTGTTTTTTTACCTTCTAAAATCGTGAAAATGAAATTACTATGTAAGTATTGTAGGTATTGCATTTATTTAAATGATTTCACTGTTGTACATGGTTTATTTTGTTTAATACCTCTTTCAACTTTATGTCCTTAGCTGATTTTGGCTTTACTTTTTAGGTAAGATTTGTAATTTGTTCTCTGTCAGCTTTTTCAAATGTTTCGGTGTATGGATTTCATTTTTTTTTTATTTTATCTGCACTGAACAGACATAATTTGCGGCATATGTAGAAACGGTATTTTGTTATTCTATATATTATAAAGAATGTATGAAACAGAACAAAAAACAAAACACAAAGAAAACAACACAAACAACAGAGCACAAACAAAATAGCAACATATCAAAGAAACAATTAGTACATATTAATCATGCAAACTCGAGCGAGTATCTCGAGAAAAGTGAGTATAACTGCAAACTTAAAACTGCATCTTTTACACTTAACCAACTTTAAGTAATTATCAATGATGTTTTGCTTTGTTAACAGACACATAAATTTCCTGACAAAATAAAGAAATAACTACGTTACTATTAATTTAGTTTCTGTAGATAACCATTTGAAAAAGAAAGGAAATGGGGTAAATGTCAAGGAGACAGCATCACTAATCAAATAAATATATAATAATGTTTCTTCAGTTCAAATCAAAACAAGAAGAAAACCTGAAATCAAAAGATGTAAAAAAAAAACTGATTAAGTACAAATAACCAATAGAATTTTACTGAACAACTAATTTCAGATAAAAACGGATCATTACAAGAGGAAGATACTTCTTTGTTTTAACATTTAAATAGGGCAAAAGAATTGTATAATTGACAATCTATTGAATCATGACGATTAGCATTATTATTGGAAAGTCAACAACGTAATTATTTTATAAGACTCCTTTTTTCAAAACTAATGTTTATTTTCTGTGCAAATGAAATACTTCTTGTTTGAATGATGATTAAAATTATATAAAAGCCAGTCTAGACACTTTAAAGTTCGTTCATATTTTATTTACTATAATGCCATGGTAATGGTTTTTTGTCAATATTTAGATTTCCACTTGAATTTAAAGTATTTTCTAATGTCTTCTTGCAGAACTGATGTCGACTGATGCGACTCACTTTATTAGCTATACATTGATGAACGATTTTATATTTTGAAGGGGGTATAAGTGATTTTTCATATCTTGAGTTGAACTTTATATAAAATGATATATTGTTGAAATCTGCTAATCTGGCTGTAGAACTTTCAAGAACTTTTTGCTCTTTATGTGATTTGACTAATTTTAATTCTATTTAGTTTAAACGCTGATAAGAATATTGGTGCCGCAGTAGTGTATATATATATGATTCTCTAATGAAATGTCAAGTTTAAACCGGTCTTAACCCATTAGATAAATTTTCATACTCAACGTATGTTGAATAAAGCCCAGTGCTATTTTCCGCCAAATCTATTCGGAATACATTTCTCGGTCATTTATCATTAGAGAAAAAGATTTCACCACTTTATCCCGAATATTAGCATATTTTATTCACTCTTGAAAGTTTATTTAAAGATTTTAAAATGCTCGGCAAGCCTCGCAATTAAAATTTTAATATTTAACTATCTCTAGTCGATAACATATTGGAATGAACGGGATCTTGTGGAGTAATCTATATGTATTGTTATATTTTCTTTATACACTGTTGCAGGAGTACGCAATTAAAGAAAAATACTCCTCACAAACGTTTATGTCGAAAAACATTGTAAAGAAAAACAATCATTTGAACTAAGAATCGTCTTATTTTATTGCATTGTCATACTCATTTGATGAACACTTGATTAGAACAGTAGACATTCCGTTTTTTCCTGTCAGTATTCAAACATCGTCAAACGTAACAATAACTATTTACTAAACAATAACTTAGTGTGTATTTATTTATAACCACTGGGCCGATGCCTTTTCTGGTGAACTTTTAGTCCCCGAGGGTACTCAACAAGCCAGAAGTCAGTACTTCGGTGCTTACCCGAAAACCGATTTTGAAACTTGCAATATCTAAATTGTACAAAATTTTGTTAAAAACTAAGGAGTATCATAACTCTGTCCTTAGCTTTATATTTAGATCCTATATATTTGTTCTCTATCAGTTTTTAAACGTATTGCGATTGACGTACTTCCACATGTTTTGATTTGACCTGCACTGAAAAGACATAAGTTGTCTAAATGTGCATAGGCAGAAATTAAATTCACAGTAACTTCGGCATCTTGTTATTTATTACAACTGGGCCAATGCCTCTACTGGTGGACTGTTAGCCCCTGAGGCTCCTCACCAATCATGTAGTCAGTATTTCGGTGCTGACCCGAAAACCAAACTTGAAACTTGCAATTTCTAAATTTTACAAAATTTTGATTAAAACTAGGAAGTATCTCCCTAATTCATAGTTCTGTCCTTCGTTGATTTTTTTTGTTATGTAGAGCCTGTTGGATATTTGTTCTCTATCAGCCTTTAAGCGTATTTCGGTTTACGGACTTCTAAATAACTAAATTCCGAAGTTACTGTGAATTTACGTTCTGCATATGCGCATTTCGACAACTTATGTCTCTTCAGTGCAGATAAAATCTAAATGTTTGGAAGACCATAAACTCAAAGATGTTTAAAAACTGATAGAGAACAAATAACCAATATGATCTAAATGTAAAGCCAAAATCAGCTAAGGACAGAGCTTTGCATGAGGGAGATACTCCTTAGTTTTCAACAAAATTTACAAAAATTTAGATATTGTGAGGTTTCAAAAGTAATCGGCTTTCGGGTCAGCACCGAAGGACCGACAACTGGGCTGGTGAATACCCTCGGGGACTAACAGTCCACCAGCAGTTGGTAACAAATAACTAAATACCGAGGTTACTGTGAATTTACTTTCTGCATATGCGCATTTCGACAACTTATGTCTCTTCGTGTCTCCAAATGTTTAGATTTGAGATACACTGGAGAGACATAAGTTGTCGAAATACGGATATGCAAAAATTAAATTAAAAGTAACCTTGGTATGTTGTTATTTATACGGCCTTGACATAATATGTAAAAACATTGTGAGTGTAAATGAATATGAAATGCGTTTTTTTTTTACTTTAAACTACCTCTTATCCGTGTTCTGCCTTATTTTGGATTTATTATTACAAAGATATAAAATAATTCCAATAACCAATAAAAGGATATGGAGTAAATTCATGTAACAAAGCTTCTATTGCAATGTTACTAATGTAAATCTTTGTATGATCTGAATCTTTGGATGCGACTATATTTATTCTACAAAAATATGCTGAAATGTCTGGTCTCCGCATGAATTTTGACAAAACTAAGGTAGTGTGGATTGGTAAGAAAAAATATAGTCCGGACACAATGTGTGTAAAATGGGGACTGGAGTGAGGTTCCAGCAAGTTTACACTCTTGGGTATTCCTGCATGAAATGGAAGATTTGAATTATGTTTCGAAACTTAAAGAAATAGAGAAAACTCTTAAAATATGGTCAAACCAAATATTATCACCTATTGGAAAGATAACAGTGATAAAATTTTTGATTATTTCAAAATTAAACTATTTATTTTTAACTTTACCAAACCCAAATAGTAATAGACTGAAACAATTCATAAATAGGTTATTTTTATTCATATGGGACAATAAACCAGATAAGGTGAAAAGAGAAATTTTATCTTTAGAATATAAACTTGGAGGCCTGAAGATGTTAGATATTGAAAAATATATAAAGAGGCTGAAATTAACAGAATATTTTACCCAAAGATGAAGACGTGTTTGTTTTAGAAAATTTATGGCAAAATGAAAATATTAAAATTGATAATAGGGCAATAATTTACAGGTAATGGTCAAAAAGAGTATCTGGTTAATAAATGATCTTCTTAATGAGGAAGGTAACTTGATGTCTTTTCAAGAATTTCAAGTAGTATATAATTTACAGTAAAACTTTCTGATGTATCATGGTGTCATATCGACAATAAAAGCCTATATGAGACAGTTACATATCCAGTCAGAGAAAATGAAAAAAAAATTCATGGACCCCTAATTCCGAATTCTTTGAAAATATTTCTTATGTCTACAAAAGGGTCCAAGGATATGTACAATGTATTAATAAGTAAAAATTTTAATACTATAGGTTGTGAAGAAAAATGGTCAACTACATTAAATAATATTTTTGATTGGAGAAATATACACTGTATGGCCTTTAAAACCGCCAAAAGTTCTAAATTGCAGTGGTTGCAATATAGAATTATTCACAGAATTCTTGGTACAAACAAATTTCTACTAAAAATTAAGTTGAAGGAAACAGACAAATGTACTTTTTGTAATGAAGCAACTGAAGATATTCAGCACATTTTTTTGGTCATGTCCAAATATTTCAAAATTATGGGAAGAACTAAACATATGGATTTTTAGTCAAACATCAATTGAGGTCCCTCTTAATTTAGAGGTTGTTTTATTTGGATATAGGGAAAGAAATACTTTAAATAATACAAGGAATCTCATTTTGTTGCTGTCAAAATTTTACATATATAGAACCAAACTCAATGTGACAAATGTAAGTATCATAGCACTTAAGAAATCTGCAACTACAAAAATATATACATTAAAAGAATAACTCCGGGTGACAAAGCAAACATATGCTGGAACCCCTGGCTCCCTTTACTAGATTACTATTTCTATATGCACTGTATTTCCTTTAAATTTGCAAATAATCTTATTAATTCTGTAAATACTCTTAAACTTATTATAATTATTTATTTGAAATCCAATCCACATACCTTTCATAATTTTTAATTTTTAATAATCTATTATATAGTACAAAATGTACTAGTTTTATTTCAAATATACTTATCACCTACCATTTAGAATTAATCAATTTATGTCTATAACCGCCTGTTGCTGTATATGTTATTATCCTGAATATTATGCTTATCATAATATGTTTTTGCCAATAAACAATTTAATTATAAAAAAATCTTTGTATGAAGTATATATTATCTCCATATATACAAAAATGTGTAATCATAGTTGGATTTCGATCTTGTAATATTATCACAGAAATTTTCCCACAGCTTAAACAAAACATAAACATGTTTTTACGACAATTCTTAATTCCTGCATTTATTTCCATAGATAGAATGCAGAAATTTGTGAAATGCACATTAATATAAGTTTAATTGAGTCATTTTTATCTCGAAGCCATGAAATGGCTGGAGAGATGTTAATATGACAAGAAAATATCACGTGAGGCTTCAAGCATATTAACAGCTCTAAAAGATGATCTTCGTGCTTCCGATAAAATATAGTGCGCAAGTTTTTTTGAAAATCGTATACATTGTGTTTTTAAGGTATATTTCTTCATTTTCTTGAATTGAATACGATGTTGTTATATTAAATTGAAAACAATATGCATGTTTATCAAATGACTCGTTTTTATATTGCTTCTCGGATCAACGAACCTGTCGCGCAGGAATTTGTCAAAGATGGAAATTTGTTTACCTGTGACAGTGTATTGCATATATTCATAGCAATGAAATCGACATGCGAAATCACACAAGCCGATTATTTTCACGTATTACGGAATAACTTAATACATGCAGACGTATGCAGCAGTTCTTTGGATGACTACAAAGTTTTGCCACGTGTAGATTTTCAGGGCTTCGAGATTTATCTCCACGTGTAGATTTTCAGGGCTTCGAGATTTATCTCCATCGGAGCTTTGATATTTGTCTATAAACAAACAGATTAAGACCCAAGTGTTTCCAACATATGAAGTCTTTTCCTTCACTAATCAAGAGAAATTAAAATCTACATATACACATTTGATACCAACATATATAAACAAAAGATAAATTAAAACAATTCCTACGCCCCAGCCAGGAGCTAAGAAATTCGTTTAGCACATATAGTTTTTTGTAACTTTTAAGTTTCTTACTATTTAGCTCTTCTAGCTTTTTCATTTTAATCTTTTAAAAGACTGAGATAGCTTCAATGCTGGTGGTGAGAGGATACCCCATGAAGCAACAAAATTAACTGTTTACTATGCAACTTTGCATTTCTAAACATAGATTGAGTCATCTGCAACGAAAAGATATAAGTTGTCGAAATGTTTATCTGCAAAACTGAAAAGACGATTCACGAAATATTGAATATTGGACATGTTATTCAAATGTCTGTACATTTAAAAAAATGAGTTTCACCTTATGTCTCTTCAGTGCAGACAAAGTCTAAACGTTTGGAAGACTATTAATTCATAGATGTTCAAAAACTGATAGAGAGCAAATAACCAATATGATCTAAATGTAAAGCCAAAATCAGATAAGGACAGAGCTTTGCATGAGGGAGATACTCCTTAGTTTTACAAAATTTACAAAAAAAATAGATATTGCAAGGTCCCAAATAGGAACGAAAAGGATAGCATTTTTTTGAATTCTTATTTTGATATCATAAAAACAGTAAAAACTTAAAAAATATAGAAATTTGAAGATTTTAAGCTTATGTTAAGACGTTTTTGAACAAGATAACGTTCGGTGTAAGATACGATGGAATGTTGATCGATGTTTTTTGTGTTCATTTACACTCAAAAATACTTTTCATATTATAATGTTTTAGCTCTGTCCTTAGCTGATTTTGGCTTTACATTTAAATCATATTGGTTATTTGTTCTCTATCAGTTTTTAATATCTTTGAGTTTCTGGTCTTCCAAACGTTTAGATTTTATCTGCACTGAAGAGACATAAGTTGTCGAAATGCGCATATGCAGAAAGTAAATTCACAGTAACTTCGGTATTTAGTTATTTGTTACCACACGGTTGATGCCACTGCTGGTGGACTGTAAGTCCCCGAGGGTATTCACCAGCCCAGTAGTCAGTACTTCGGTGCTGACCCGAAAGCCGATTTTATTTGGAACCTTACAATATCTAATTTTTTGTATTTTTTTTTTTAAACTAAGGAGTATGTCCCTCATGCAAAGCTCTGTCCTTAGCTGATTTTGGCTTTACATTTAGATCATATTGGTTATTTGTTCTCTATCAGTTTTCAAACATCTTTGAGTTTCTGGTCTTCCAAACGTTTAAATTTTATCTGCACCGAAGAGACATAAGTTGTCGAAATGCGCATATGCAGAAAGTTAATTCACAGTAACTTCGGTATTTAGTTATTAGATCGGAGTGAGCGGCCAATATTAAAGTGTCAAAACAGGGTTAGAATTTCATATTGATTAAAGAGATGTCATTGAAAAGGACGAGTTTATCAAGCCTTCCACTATGTGTCAATAAAATATGCATTTGTTAAAAAATCATAATTATTTTCGTGTATATTCACAATAACAATTTCCTAAATTTCGGTATTTTGAATATCTATAATGTATTACTGATATAAGTTGAAAATACAAGAAATCATCAGATACAGAAAGCCCCACACCCCTGGATTTCCATCTAGTGTAAAAGATGTTAAAGAAACAAGTAAAATTTCAATGTCATTAGGTCAAATATAGTACTAGTAATATCAATTTAAAGATCTTACCAGTTAAAAATAACCCAATGTTACAGCTTGTGAATTAGTCAAAACATAAGTCATATGCCATGCCAATGTCTCTAGTTCAGATACAGTCATCCTTAAGATTTTGTTTTAGCTTTGATTATGCAGGTTTTTATGAGTAGGTCGATAAACAACAAAGAAGCAATTTTTGAAGTATGACCAATACTAATACTAACTGATAAATGTAAAAAAGATGGATAACAAGAAACGCCCACAATGGCTGAAAATTATAATGACATGCCACAACCTGCTAGGGAACTACACCGAAAAACACAAATAAGACAAAAGACAAACGTAAACAACGATAGGAACTCGGGACACCCGGATTTAGTACTGGCAATTCCAAAAGCCAGCGGTAGGATTAAACCGGTTTATGGGTACCAAACCTCCCCTTTATCGTCCCGCTTCCCTATAGTATAATAAACATACGAATAAAACCCAATACAGTTAGACCACTAACGCCATGATCACAATCTTTAAAGGAGAGAAAATGACAATACGTAATTTAGAAAGATTGGTCAAGTGGTGCTCGCCTCTACACTGTCGCTGTCAAAGAGCCTAGTCTGCTGGTAAAACACTGTCGTACTGCTAAGTCTTTCCACAAGTCATATACTATTTTTGCAGACAGATAGTGAGACCAAAAACTACATACCTCTTTGACATTTAAACTGAATGATCCATTGTAGACTATTGTAGAATTTTGTGAGTGAATTAATTGCTCTGAAGATAAGACAATTCTTCACAACATGATACTAGATTCCAATCAATTAATAGGAAATTATTAGGAAAATGCATTTGTTTTGCAAGTCAACGCAGATGATTATGATTTCCGGAAAATGTTGACGTAACAATATAGATTTTTGGACGTCACAATATTACGCGACGCAATTTACTCCGATTGACCCCATGTCAATCGGAGCAATTCATTCCTTAACAGAAGTTGAAAATTGGTCTATTTGTCAGACATATCTTACAATTTGTGTTGTGGTAAAATTGTTGAAATAGGCTGGCAATACGGCAATATGAAATGAATATAAACTTTACAATTTTTGAATCCCACATACTGAACTGAAAACAGGTATTTTAATGCGGAAGTAACATATCTTTTTCTCCCTCAAAATAGGTGTTTGATATTGCATGTGTTTTCTCTGTACTTCAGAAGTGTTTTTATCTATTTTAGGCTGCTTCATTTCTGTGGTATATTTTTAAAGTAAATGTTTTGGTTGAGGAGTATGTTGGGTAAGTATAAAATTTCAGCATTAATTTAAAGTTGACTTGGCAAACCGAAAGTGAAATTTCATGTTCGTTCAACAGTGTTAAAGTAAGATTCTATGTGCTAATCAAACGAATGATCAAAGATTTGTGAAAATTTACATTCTTAGGTTATGCTTTTGAATCCTTTGCTTTCTATCAGCATTTAAGCATCTTTCGGATTTTTGGTAATCATCTTGCCTTCTGCCTTCAACAATGAGCTTTCTTCATAACTCATTGTAAATTTCAGACGTCTCCTAGCAACGGTTTCAGTGGAATTCATTGATTACTGTCGAACAACGCTACATCCATGTTTTGTATGTATGGATGTGGATTCGTCAACAAACATGAATTAAATAGCAAAGTATTCTTGTAACTTCGGTATTTTGTATTTATATATGAAACATCGGAAGAGCTTCAGCTCGAATCCTATTTATCATTTAATTTCCGTGCCTTGTGACTGTCTCGCGTCCTAGTTATGTCTGTTTTTCTCTGTTACCGTATTTGCCATGTTTGCGGACTTTGATTTTTGTAATCGTCATTTCACAGTAACTTCAGTATTTTGTTATTCATGTGTTCCCTCCATATTCTACTTCCTTTGATTCTTAATTATTTATTTATTAGATTTTAATTGTTTGTTTGATTTTATGCCGTTTTTATCCATTTTTGCTAACCTTTTGTGACTAACATCACCATTTTGATATTAATTGTTGTATCTTTAAGGCACGTCGCAACATGCGTATACTTTTGTTATTGTCACACAACTTTGAGAATAATGCAGGTATGTACGTGGTTTAGTATATTCAGTATAAATTATCGAGTTTTGATGTTGTATCAACATCAGGTCATTTAAGATCAAAAAGTTGAATGTATTCGTACATCGACAAATGAATACTGAAGAAAAAAATGCTAAAAGGAAACAGAAATGAAAATCAAATTAAAAAAAAACACGAAAATTCAGGTGTAACACAAATGGGTACAACGTGACAAATAACTAAATACCGAAGTTACTGCGAATTTACTTTCTGCATATGCGCATTTCGACAACTTATGTCTCATCAGTGCAGATAAAATCTAAACTTTTGGAAGACCAGAAAATCAAAGATATTAAAAAACTGATAGAGAACAAATAACCAATATGATCTAAATGTCAAGCCAAAATCAGCTAAGGACAGAGCTTTGCATGAGGGAGATACTCCTTAGTTTTCAACAAAATTTACAAAAATTTTGATATTGTAATGTTCGAAATATAATCGGTTTTCGGGTCAGCACCGAAGTGCTCACTACTGTTCTGGTGAATACCCTCGGGGACTCACAGTCCACCAGCAGTGGCATCGAACTAGTGGTAACAAATAACTAAATACCGAAGTTACTGCGAATTTACTTTCTGCATATGTGCATTTCGACAACTTATGTCTCATCAGTGCAGATAAAATCTAAACTTTTGGAAGACCAGAAAATCAAAGATATTAAAAAACTGACAGAGAACAAATAACCAATATGATCTAAATGTAAAGCCAAAATCAGCTAAGGACAGAGCTTTGCATGAGGGAGATACTCCTTAGTTTTCAACAAAATTTACAAAAATTTTGATAATTGTAATGATCGAAATATAATCGGCTTTCGGCTCAGCACCGAAGTACTGACTACTGGGCTGGTGAATACCCTCGGGGACTAACAGTCAAGACAAACAAATAAAAAATTTGAACAAGAAATCACTTTCTGAGTCAATCCCACATAAAAACAAACGTGAATAAAGTATAAGTGCATCGGCCACACAGCCAGTCAAAATATGGTGTCGAGTGTTG
>MJUU01039562.1:0-16686 GCA_002080025.1 Modiolus philippinarum
GCAATCATCAAAAACAAGTTTGTTCAACTTTGTCATGTTAGAAAATCCTTCTCCAAACTGTGAATACTTACACAAATCTAATGACAATTGCTCTACACTTGATAGACGGCTCATGGCATCATCTGAATAATTACACCAGGTAATATTGCCAAGGTGTTTTATGTTTCCGCTGAGATCAATTGAATCTAATTTTGTTAATCCCCTGAAAACATTTTCTTTGTAATTATTTGGATTCAAACGATTTTCATCTAGCAATAATTGTTGTAGTTCTGCAAGAGTGTCGAATGTACCTTGGAGGATATCAGAAATTTTATTGTGACTGAGTCGGAGAATTTTTAACCAAATATAACGATTAAATGACTCATTGTGTAGTAATTGTATATTATTCCATGATAAATCCAGTACAGTAATATTTTTCGGTAAATTACTCGGAATATCTGATAAATTTCTATCCACACAGTTTGCAGTTGAGGAATTTGTAACAATACATGGTCCTTGGTAGCTTGAAACAAGAACAACGTTAAGTACAAAGAGTACTAATACACAAATCTTCCGTTGTAGTCTTTTATACATGTTTTTTTCATAAATTAAGTATCATCTACTTTCTTACATAAATGAATTTCTCAGCGAATACTGTATAAAAAGAAACAACCAACAACCGGGAAGTACTTATATATTTTATTTCACTTGAACCATATTTCATTGTATACTTGTATATTTTATGTTTCATTTATCATATGTTTAGTAATAAATACAGACGTTTTGAATATGTGATACAGTGCATGACGTTCATTCCGTATTCACACTATGACGTCATACTCTTTATCTTATACCTCTATCGCATGGTTTACCATTTATTGCATACCCTTTATCGCATGGCTAACCCTTTATCGCATACCCTTTTTCGAATTTTTTTTTTCAATTTTACTTTTTTTTATTAAAAAAAATTTTCGGGATTAATTTTTTTTGGGGGGCAAAAAAATTTTGGGGAGGAGGATAACAAAGATTTGTTTGGGGTGAATTTGTTTTGTGAGGATCAGTTAAAAAAAATCTAGCCAACCTTTTTCCTTTACATGTTAGATTTAGTCCAAAACTTCTAGTCCTTTCCGCCCATTTTGAAATTTTCCTCTTCACAAAATACATGCATTTTCTCTTACTGATTTCAATTTTTGACAGTATTTTTCGGATTAGTAGTACTCTGTTTAAATATATGATAAACTGTATAATACATGGCAAAATCCGTATCACATGCCGTATCATCCCTCGACCAATATCAGCCTACGGACCAGAGGCCCTCGTGCTGATATTGGTAACTCGGGATGATACGGCATGTGATACGGATTTTGTCATGTATTATTCCCTATATATTACCTTTTGATTATGGTCTTCCACATTGTTTGATTTTAATACTGCTGATGAGAGGTTACTCTTTGAAACACGTGTACAGCATAAAGAAATTTGCCGTTTATTATGCAGCTTGGGTATTTATTGTATTTTATCAAATGCAACCTAAATTTTAATTACATTTATTTTTACCTTTTCCTGCTTATTTCATTTTATTCTATTTTATTTTATTTTTATTATTTCTACTGTAAACATTATTTATTTTATCCCAGAAAATTTTGGAACCTATCGTTATTTTGTTGTGTTTCGTATAGTTAATTCGGGAATTATTCTTTCTTTTCATCCGAACCATGACATGGGAACCATTAAATCGAGAGCTTTCAACCTTGTTGGGAAATAAGCCACATATGTTTACATATGCAAATAACAAAAAGCATTTATAGGGAACCACTGAGGGTATATTTTTCGGCTCAAAAAAGCAAGGTTATCTGTAGTAACTGTATAGGAGAATTACGTTTCGAATATCACAGACATTTATCTCCAGCTCCATAAAACTTTACAGAAAGATTTTATTGCGTTTTATAGAAAGTTCCATAATATCTCTGAAATCAAACTGACTACCTTTGCAATGGAAACCATATCAAATGATTGAAATCATATGAAACCATATTTTCTGTTGAGATGGAATATATAATTGGTTCTAAGGGATATTGTAGTATTTGGTTGCCCTGGAAAAAGTCAGAAACTTAGAATTGTGAGACATGTTTTCCTGCTGTTGTATATATATATATATATTTTTTTTTTTATTAATCAACGAAATCAGTAAGCAAGATATTAAGTAGAAACTTTTTATAGGGGTCTCATAATGCAGAGAACATGGACACATGAGTTGATTTGTGTCGTGAGTACAGTTATCAACTGTTATTAAGTCTTCCATACCAAGTTTGGCGCTTTTTGCTTCATTTTCTATCAAATATCTTTATTAAAAAAGGCAATTTTAAGCATATTTTGGACGGATATTTTGTTTCGGTAATAGTATTGGCTAAGCAGGTAATGTCATTATTACAGTTTGAATAAATATATACATTTGGAAGTGTGATCGAGTCCATTTCATTCCGCTAGGAGGATCACCATTATAAATCTTTAATCTAGTAAAACTAAAGTAACCGAAATATGAAAAAAAATCCAACAAAAACAAGGATTATTCCAATGCTGTGATAGAGCTTTTTTATTTTATTTTTCAAAATTTGAACTAAGCAACAGCATAATATTTATGAAAGAATCATGACTTGATTACAAACCAATAAAAAAGAAATGTCGCGTACACTAAAGTATGAATAACAAAGTACCGAAGTCACTGTAAATTTTCATTCTGTATATGGTCATTTCGACAACTAATGTCTCATCAGTGCAGATAAAATCAAAACATCGGAAATCCAAAAATCGAAAGATGATAAGCTGATAGAGAACAAATAATCAAAAGGATCTAGATAGAAAACCAAACTTAGTTAAGGACAGAGCATTGAACGAGGGAGATGCTCCTTAGTTTCAAACAAAATTTTCACTTTTAGATATCGCAAGTTTCATTGTCCGTAGATGGGTTGTTATACATTAAAAAATGACAGATATGCCTTGAGAAATTTTTTGATGTTTATATAATGAACCTTAAAACTCTAGAGTGATTGAGTTTTATTCTTTTAGTTAATGCCAATCATCTAAGGGAGTGCTATATTAGTACAAACGTTAGAAAGTTATTAAGAAATCAATTATGCAGAAACTGAATTTACAGTATCTTCGGTATTTTGTTTTTAATCAAAGAATTTGAATTGTGTTGTCTCTATATTGCCATGTTTTATTCTTTCATTTTCCCATATTTTCTGTCTTTTTGCTTTGGAATATTTTGCTGATTTGAGTATCGAGTTAAACTCTGTATCGCTTGATCGGGGAAAAAGATGTAGATTATAAAAAATAGAATATCTCTGTTCAACTGAAATCAACCTCTGTAATAGTATAAAGATATTTGATTTTTCTATCCCGTAAATTACTATTGAACGTAATATGTTAGACTTCGTAATTTCGGATTTAATAAGTCTTTCTGCACTAAAAACTGTGAAAAAATATATTCATATCTGATTTTAAGTAAAGATGAGGATTCTTCTTTTAAAATGAATATGATTTCCGCTTAACGTAGAGAAAGAAACATGCCGTTACACTGTTTGAATTTTTAATTGACAACATATTTGGAGGACAAGTGTTTCCCTTTTCTTGACATCCCTCATATCAAGCTCAATCATACGGGGTGTACATTTCTCAACTAGTACGATTCGCACGTGTTTGTTCTACTCTTGACGATTTTAATGAACGTAAACTTACTATCACATCCAAAGTTTTACAATAGGGTTACAGATTTCATAAGTTGTTGAATACCTTGATAAGTTTTATAACAGATATGAATATTTAATGTCTAAATATGGTGTTACTCGCAAACAGCTTATTGCCTAGGGCGTTTCTAATCCTCGTTTTTACGGTAATGTTGTTATAAAATGCCAGAAACTGATTAAAAATTCAGAAAAGCTGGGACGTAGCTTACATTCTTTGCGTAATAGGGGATATTGACAAGATACTCTTCTTGCATCCGTTAAATTAGCTTTGAGATCTAGTGACCTGAAAATTTTAAATACATACTGGCCTCTCATTGATACTGCCGATGCCTACTGAAATATATGATGATTCTTGACCAAATCCCGCGGGAAGTTTTGAGTTTTTGAGTTTGATTTTTCTTCCGTAGTGCGGCAGTGTTTTACCAGCAGACTAGGCTCCTTTAGCTAGCCGGCAGTTTAGCGGCGAGCACCCCTTGACCCATTATTCAAAATTACGTATTGTCATATTGTCTCCTTTCAAGAGTGTGGTCATAGAGTTAGTAGTCTACCTGTATTGGGTTATGTTCGTATGTTTACTAAACTATAGGGAAACGGGACAGATAATGGGGAGGTGTGGTTACCCATAAACTGGTTTAACCCGACCGCTGGCTTTTGCTAGTGCTGGTACCAAGTCCGGCTGCCCCGAGTTCCTATCGTTGTTTACGTTTGTCTTTTGTCTAATTTTTGTTTTTCCTCTGTAGTTCCCTAGCAGATTTTGGTATGTAATTATAATTTTCAGCCGTTGTAGGTGTTTCCTGTTGTCCCTTTTATTTCATTTGCTATATGGTTTGAGGTTCCTTACTGTGTTGAAGACCGTAAGGTTACCCCTAAATGCTTTGTTTTGGGTCGTTTTAACCTGGAGATGGGATGTTATCTCCTTGACATTTACTCCATTTCCTTTCTTTTTCATAAGCAAGCTGAATCTTTTAATTTCAGTTTCCGTATTATAGATGATGCTCTTTCACTTAACAATCTTCAATTTATGAATTACCCGAACCCAGTGTATCCAAATTAACCCCAAGTTAATGAAACTACTGATACACCACCATCACCATTCGCATTATACCTGTTCATATCCCCCTGCAATCATACATTTAACGCCAAAACTTTACGACAAGCATAACGATCCTGACTTTCGATACATGGTGTATACGTTTCGCAATTCATATTATGCTTAGTCTTGCGGAACATACATGTATGATGATGCCTCTCAGTTTCTGTAGGGATCGCACTGCTTATGCCTTAGTTTTATGGAGGTTTGCGCATAAACTTTTTTTAAAAAAGGCCTGTGATATTACATGCCATTACCCTACTAAGCATTTACATGCCTTGTTTCAATATTCCGTGGTTGTGCGGGATTAATAAATACACAACCCATCTTTCGGATGGGATGTAAACTCAGGTCCACGTGTTGGAAGAAATGCCACGCTTCCTGCACGTTAAAGAACCCTTGTAGCAAGCTCTTTTTGGGGTGGTCCGTAGGTGATCGGCTACAAGGCTAAATTCCCCGCCCTTGACGATTTCACCCTACTTTTCCAGTGGCAGTCAGAATTTCCCGTCCCATGGCCCTTTCCATACCCCAAAGTGATTATTTATCAACAAACTTGTTCTCGTCTTGATATAGCTGAAATATTGCTGAGTAGACGTTAAACAATATTCAATCAATCAATCAATCAATATTTGCCATAATGTCTACTTTCGTTATTGACAAAAAGATCAATATGAGTTTTATGTAGACATCTTTATTAGAAGCGATATTAGGATATCATATACTTTGTCGTACCAGTTTTAAATTGCCAAAATGATCATTTTAATAAAAAAAAAAGTACTTTAAATTAGTATGAATTCAACATCAGTTCAGCAGCTTTTATAAAAAAAATTAAACATGAGACTAAAAAGGTATACTAAGTATATGAAAACAAAGATAAACATTATTACAAAGACATGTTGATTGTAAATAAAATTTTAATCGATTTTTGTGAGCATTTAACATGGGGTGATAACAAAATTATAGAAGCCGAAGTCAAAGAGGAAAAAGACAAAGTGCGTGGAAATTCGCCGGAAAATTGTAAACATTTTAATTCAAGAATTTCGGGACTAGTATTATGAATTGAGAAGTAACCATTTTTCGAAAAAAGGCAACCTTTTTAATATCATTTTCTGTACTTACAAAATATAAGTCCGTGGAATATCTGAAAATGTCCGTCAAGATTATGGGGAAGTTTTAGCAAGTGTCTCTTGTCCGTAATCTTGAAACAACGGCAGTAGAATACCGAAGGAACAAGGGAGTGGAATTTACAAAAATCAAAGTCCAAAGACATGGCCAAAACGAGGACACAGAAAACAATGACGTTAGACACAGATTACAATGACGTTAGACAGATACAAAACATAGGAATAGAATTACAAAATTCAAAACAAAGAAACTCACAGTGTGAACTCCGGTGAACTGAGAGTGACTTCAGGTGCTCCAGAAGGGTATATTTAATTCAACAGTTGATGCAGCAAATAATAAAAACACACACTAAAGTTTCAGTTTACAAAAAATTAATCAATTTGAAATAAACCGTCACGTATTCTATAAAAAATAACCACTTTGCGATGAGGTTTTGTTTGATCTACAACATTTCCGTGTTATGCTATGAGCAAACATTTTAGGCTACAATATATTTATTCAAAATATGGGCGCTCTCTGAAATTACTCCATTAGAATCACAATACATTTGATTTTGTCTTGTTCTATATTTACTCGTTACTATGGGTCCAAAAAAAACTTTGCAAATTATACATAGTATATATTTCTTTGTTCTGAATTTATTGAAATGTAGGTTCCTCGTTTGAAAACGGAGTTGAATGTGACAGCACAAGTTCTCATTAATAACCAAAACAAGACTTCGAGTATTTGAATTGTGTTATAAAACTAACTGATTTTTATACGACACTTCCTAGTCCTTTACCTAAACCTTTCAGGGCGTCTTGGACTTATCAATTATTTTGGCTTTTACCATCAATATATCACTCCAATGCTACTTTTAAAACGTTTACGTGTTCATAAAGCAACAATAAAATATCTTATATCCTTTCCTTTTTGTCTATTATATATGTTTTCATATGTGAAGAGAATTGGCAAAACCAGAAATCGTTCATACAAAGAACTAAATCTTTATCCTTAAGATCTCGGTATATATTATAAGACACTGACAAAAACAAAAAATAGACAAAAAAAAACTAAAATATAAAGATAGGTCTTTACAGGTTATTTTTTTATATACGTACGAAATCAAATCTTGAAAGGCAATGGTACAAGAGTTGTTATATATAAAATACAAGAAATAATGATTTGCTTTGTAATGTTTATGTTCTATTGGAATGCTCACATAAACAATGAAGGGATATGGAGTAAATGCAAACGAGACAAAATTCCTACAAATACATGGTAAAACCAAGCAATGGAGCAACGCTTTTAAAGTTGTTCTTTATCTTGAAGTCACCATGAGGCCTTCAACAATGAGCATTACTCACGTGTCTCATTCTTTCTGCTAAACTGAAACCTCGATCTTTCAGACCATTTCGACCACATGTCATAATGAAGGTTTTGGCAGGTTTTACATTTGTTTGTCGTCCATCATTAATGGTGATAAATTACGGATTTAAAAGAAATTTTCCGACTTCCTCCACGTTTGAAAGTGAAGTCCATATAATCATCTGAAGCTATTCCAAAACCCCTTCGTAGTTTTGTCGGGTGTACAAACTTTCTGTATTTCTTCTTAGTTCCTTTTAGACATGGCTGTTGTTAGAAGTTGATGGAATATACTGTTAATGCAAAGGCATATATATTTACATAAAATATCATTTGTCAAATGTGTTTGCTCTCCTTCAAGGAACATCGAAGGAAGAAAGAGAAGTTGAATTGTGGGGTTAATCAGGCCTTGAATACGTAACCTAGAAATGTCACTCTTAGAATTCTCCAAAAGCCTGATTGATACTGCTAACGCCAAATTATCTAAAGTGCTGTCACCTTAAATGTTCAAAATGTGATTCAGTTAGTGAAGTATTTGAGGATATTCTGAACAAGAATTTTGCAGTGTAATGTAATGGTCTTCCATTTTAAATGGTGATCTTGAATACAGATTCGGTTTTGAATAAGTTATTCAATTTTACTAAGTTTCTTCGGATTATTGGTTCATTAGCACATTTGCATGTTCGTTGCTACAGAATTCATAATGTAATGTTGTCGTCTAGTTTCTTCAAGTACAAGATGCATGATTGTCAGCACATACAATTACATGAGCAGTTTCTCCTGTTGTTATAACTTGTTCAAAAGTTATATATTCCTGAAAGGCCAATTAAAAAGGGATTGTCTTACAATTATCATCTTCCAAAGTGTGGAAATAAATTGAAAAAGCTAAAAGATCCAATTCCCTTTGGGCAGACTGCCAACCAGTGTGACGGTCTCGCTTTAACTGTATTGCTAAAAGATTCTAACCGCTTAATTGTGCTAGTTACTTTTTTTCAAATACAGTCTCCCTGGAAGCGCGATAACTTATGGCTAGATATCAGTGTCAAATTTCTTTTCACGGGGTATATATTCTAGCAAATTTATCATAAGGTGCAACATCAAAATTACAAAAGATACAGTCAGTTTATGACTGTGCGAGGGAGTGGACAAAGAAAAACAGAACGATGAGACACTGTGCCATTTGATCAAAGAAAACTACAATAATCAATATTGTTAAGAGCCTCTCTTCATAAAGCTATGACCAACCTCCATGAAATATACGTCATTGTCCCAGAACACAATGCCTCAATAAATATACTGTTCATACTGCTAGTTCTTTAGTTTTGTGACGTTCTTGCTCATTTTTGTTTATTTTATTTATTTTTTATTTGTGTATGTGTGTGTGTGTTTTTCATCCTGTCTCCATTCGTGTTGGATATGAATTGCCATGATTTTGGATTTATAATTTTGGAATCCCCCTTTCATCATTTCTGCTTCGGTCGCTTGCCGATGTATATGTAAGAAAAACTATTTAAACTACATTAAAAAGGAGATGGGCATCAACAGTTTATCTGTCAATCCTCCTTATATACTCAAAATGATATCAATAGATGAAATAATCAAAAACTACACACTTTGTGTTAGCATTCTTTGCTATCAAAAGAGATTGTGAAAACTGTCACATGCTGTACGTTTACTAAAGACATTGCCTTTTTACAAACAGAGATTCATTGTAATGTCTGCCAGATGTAATACTAACCCTCTGCTCTCTTTCTTTTGCTTTTACATTTAACTGACTGTAGTCAAAGATAATTTCATATAGCTGAACCGAAAGATGCTTTAATCAATTTTGGGGTTCTTAAAAATATCGAGGATCTCCTGACAAAGCTATCCTCGAACAATCATACATATAGCCGTAGCATTCAAGAATATTTTTAATATTATTTTTTTCTTATTTTTAAAGAATTTTCCACACAAAAAAGCTAACGTCAGATACAACAGTGTATCTACACAAATGTAGCATATATTTACACTCGACTGTAAAATCAAGAAGCTAATTGTTACCCAAATCGTATGTACCCGGACGGTGATGGGAGTTTAAATAAAAGGTATAAACGTTATAGCCTGAATTCTGAAACAAGCATGTTGGATTCGTATTTTTTGTCATAGTAGGTTTATTTTATTATTTCTGTATTTTGTAATTTATTACTGTTGGGCATGTAATTTAAACAGAGATTTTTTTTAAAAGGGCAAAACCCCGTCTAAAAAACTGCTAGGTTACAGATATGTTTAGCCTGTGTCAAGTCGCTTCTTTCTATGGTCGTTACGTCATAATAACAAAATACCGAAGATACTGTGAATTAAGTTTCTGCATATGAGCATTTCGACAAATTTTGTCTCTGCAGTGCAGATCAAATCAAAACATTTGGAAATTTATGGACCGAAACATGTATTAAAGCTGAGAGAGAAGCAATTACCAGTATGACTAAAATAGGAAACCCAAAATCAGCTATGGACAGAGCTATGCAAGAGGGAGATATTCCTTAGGTTTCAACAAAATTTTCTTAAATCTAAATAATATTGCAAGTTTTTAGATGAAATCGGTTTTTCGGACCAGCACCAAACTGGCTACTGGGTTTGTGAATACCCTCGGGGACTACCAGTCTACCAGCAGTGACATCGGCCCAGTGGTATAAAATAATAAAATACCGATGTTACTGTGAATTTAGTTTCTACCTATGCGCATTACGACAACTTATGTTCAGTGCAGATCAAATTAACACATTTAGAAATACATGAGACGAAATATGTATTAAAGTTTAGATGGAACAAATTACCAATATAATTTTATACCTCGACAGTTATATTCCGTCTCGACAGTAATATTCCGTCTTCCCCATCGTATGGAGTATATATTTCTCAATTAATCCGTTACGCTAGAGCATGTAGTCACTATCAAAATTTTTTGAAACGAGACAGATGTTTTATTCGTAAACTTTTAAATCAGGGCTTCAAAAAAATGCAGATTAATAGTTTTTCTGAAGAAATTTATTGGACGATATCCAATTCCAATTTGATTGATAAATATAATTCCTATTTCCAATTTTATTTAAGACGGTTTTGTTTAAGTTTTTGCTTCTTCCTTGATGTTTCTCTTTTTGCCAGTTTAGTGTGATTTGTGCACCCAGCGACAAAAACATTTTCCTGTATGAGACAAGGCTTGTACATTCGGCCTCCCTTGACTCGTATGTTAAATTCCGGGATTTCAAAAATTCACATAAAATAGAATTGAATTTTCCCAGGTGCGGGAACTTGTTATTCCGTTAACAGTTTACCAACACGATAAAATAAATACATTTAAACCATATGTTGTATGTCAAATAAGAAAATAAAATTGAATTGAATTGAAACGTTCCGGTTAATTTTGTACATAGTTGCAACAGAGAATTTTCGGTATTTGGTCATGTTATTTTTCAACTGTTCTTTGCTCTCCGTCATTCACCTAGAAATATTCTATGATCTTGCTGATTATAACATGTATCAATTGGCTGGAGTCACTACAAATTAAAAGGCACTATTTTTATAGTACTATTTTCGAGGTCTGTCAAANAATTGAATTGAAACGTTCCGGTTAATTTTGTACATAGTTGCAACAGAGAATTTTCGGTATTTGGTCGTATTTCATTCAATCCGTTCTAGCTTGTTACGCAACTTAGTCATGTTTTTTTCAACTGTTCTTTGCTCTCCGTCATTCACCTAGAAATATTCTATGATCTTGCTGATTATAACATGTATCAATTGGCTGGAGTCACTACAAATTAAAAGGCACAATTTTTTATAGCACTATTTTCGAGGTCTGTCAAAATTGAAATAGTGTAGTGCCCCCTGACAATATTATGGCTTTGATATTAAACACAATCTGGGCACACAGAAGCTATATAGTTAGTCGTCTTATAAGCAGGAGGTTGATGCATCATTAAACCTGGTTTAACTCGCCATTTTATTTATAAAATGCCCGTTCCAAGTCGGGAATATGACGGCTTGCCAAAACTGTTCTGTGTTGGATTTATTTCCCTGATTCAGTTGAATGTTATACGGATTTTCTTTACTGGTCTCTTCTACTAATTCAGACTTTTGTTGTCACTTTTATTTAATAGGAAAGCTAAAATCTACTAAGGATCGGGCTATACAAGAGGGAGATGCTCCTTAGGTTTCAACAAAATTTTCTTAAATTCAAATAATATTCCAAGTTTTCAAATAAAATCGGGTTTCGGGCAAGCCCCCGAACTACTGGCTACTGTGGTGGTGAATACCCTCGGGGACTAACAGACTAACAGTCGATCAGCAGTGGCAAAATGTCATTTCATCCTCAACTCACGTAATTTTTTTGTGAGTTTTTCAATGTGAATTGTATGTTTATAGTTTTGGTATGCTTTTTCGGTGTCTTCTTTCTCCCTTTTTTTCGAATTTGAATGACTATGGACTTTGATATATATTATTTACCTATCTTTGTTTTCTTCTGCCATTGTTTGCAATCATTCATTTTTTTTCTTCAAATCAGATATTATCAAATATTTAAAAATACTGAACAATACAAACATGCAACACCATTCTGTCTTGATCAACACCAAAAGTTTCTGTATTTCTTGAAAACAGTCACTCTTTGACCCTTCTGTCAAAATTACGTTTTGTCATATGCTTTTTCTGTTCCAAGATAGTGGTCATTGAGTTAGTAGTCTATCTGCATTGGGTTTTATTCGCATGTTTATGATACTATAGGGAAATGGGATAGAGAAAGGGGAGGTTTGGGTACCCATAAATCGGTTTAACCCTACCACTGGCTTTTGCTAGTGCCGGTACCAAGTCCGGATATCCCGAGTTCTTATCGTTATTTATGTTTGTCTCTTGTTTTCATTTTTGTTTTTCTGGTGAAGTTTGCTTGTAAATTGTGGCATGTGATTGTAGTTCCTGGCCATTGTAGGTGTTTGCTGTTTCCCTGTTTTGTAATCAAATGCAGCTTGGAACATATGTTCTCATCAGAAATAATTACTGGATAATAGTTCATTTTTAAACAATTATCCAGTACTCATTACCACTGCTTCCCAAGTGCGGCTCGAGTTAATTGGTGGTTTATTTACAGACTATGACTGCTGTAATCAGATGCATTGTTGTTATAATCAGACAAAATATACATCCGGTATGACGATAATAGTTGATTTAAGGCAAGATGTTCTGTTTAAGTCATGTTTAACTTCTGTTGTGGAAGGTAGAAGAGGGTAAATTGTCAAGGATATTGGATAATGACCGTCACAAAAAGGCAAAGAAAGTACATTTAATATGTTAAAATAAACAAATCTTATAAATCGTTAATTACTGTACAATGACACCTTTTCCTGTCTCAAAATGTGAATATTACATAGCTTATATACAATGGATACATATTTTGTTCAAACAGTCCGACATTCTCATGCATCTGTCAAAGTATCTGGTTTTTAACAATAAAACTGGGATTTTGGCTGCTGTAACCGCGACAGTCGGCTTCTGTAGGTGGTACCTATGCTTGATGTAAAAATGTCCAAGTGCGAGAGTCTAGTGCTGTAACCATAGAAAAGATGTTCTGATGATTTTTGCATTTTTATTCATATATTAGATTGTAGAATACATATTTTACGAAAGGATATGGAGTAGATGAATATGAGACAATAATACATATGTTAACTCTAACTGCAATAATTTTAAGAAGCTGTATGGCCATTTCGGAAATTAATTCCTCATCTTTTATAATTGGGTAATGGGATGTGGTTTGTTTCCATTGATTTATTTATTTTTTTCACTCTTTTGGGGCCATTCAGAGCTTGCTATATATGATATGAGTTTCATCACTGTATTAAAGACCGTTCAGCGACCCCTATATGTTTTGTTTTGGGTGTTTTTAACTTCAAGATGGGATGTTGTCCCCTTGACATCTACCCCATTTCCTTTCTTTTACATACTATCTACACTTTTCCAATGGCGAGTGATGAACGGATAGTAGTTTGTACTTTCCGTGAATAACTACATTTTCTCTACTTTGACTGAAATGATATAATTATTATTCCTTCCATATTTTCGAACTCATATTATTTGAAATGCATACGTTCTACCTTATCTCCGTATAAGCGAAAATTCGTAACGTTTTCACGTTTTGAGTAATTTTACATGCATTCAATACAAGTACACTATTTGATTATATTTCAGCTGATCCTATTTCGAAAATAAAAACTGCAATTCAACATTTTGCAATATTCCGTTGCATTTTTTGACTATTAATTTACAAGCAAAATTTCATAAAATTCGAGAAAACGCACACTTTTTCCTGAGTAGATGCTTACACTTATAACAGTTTTGATACTATACGTCAATTAAGAAATTAATGCACACATACGACAAGCAGTTTGAAAATTTATCCTCATATATGTTAATACTAGAAATAGATTTTTAGCTATTAAAAAATGATTTTTTATATCAGAAAATGATTTTCAATATTAAAAAATATCATGCAATATTAAAAAATGTTATTTGATATTAAAAAAGTATTATTTAATATTAAAATTCCATATTTTTCATATTAAAAACTATGTTTTTTTGTTATCAGAAAATCATTTTCTTGTATTAGAACTTAAAGTTTTGATATTAAAAAAATAAAACTTCTTTTTTTAATATTAATATTAATTTTCTTGTTTAAGAAAATCGGTTTTAATATTAAGAAATATCTCTTTTTTAACATTAAAATTATCAAAATAATTTTTAATATTTAAAAATCAGATTTATTTTTTAATGATAAAAATAAAGATTTTTTATATTAAAAATAGACTGCTTCGGTAACGCAATCGATCTCAATTTAACGGTTAACAAGAGGTAAAAAAGTGGAAAATCTTTTTCATGCAATGATGTTAAGAACTAGAGAGCATAATCCGGAAACTCGCTTTTCCAGTCGTCAGCCGTTATCATATTTACTTTACATTTCATAGGTGATGAATTTTCAATATTACAAATGAAACGAATGTCCAATATTTAAAAATCGAACTGATTTTTTAATATTATTTTATTATTTTATTAATATTAAGAAATCGAACTGATCATTTAATATTGAAAACAAATTTTTTATATTAAAAAATCTATTTTTAATAGCGGGAATTCCGAAGATTATTTAATGTCAAAATTGTTTTTCTTGCATCAAAAAATGATCTTTTTATATAAAAAAAACATTTTAATGTAAAAAAATATGGACTCCTAAACGGCTTGCCATACACACATTAACGACTGCGACTCCTTAAACATGGCATTTATTTCTGATTTGCAGTAACTTATTATAAAACGGTATGATCTGTATCCTCTTTGAGAAGCAAAGTTTAATCAATTATCAGAATCCTTTTAAAGTCGCATAATAACATTTTTGTCTACAATTCCAAGGTAGTAACATTGACGGAATTTTGTTTTCACTATTTTATATACATAAATCAAAGCCTCATTTACATAAGCCAAGTGTCGCACATACATAAGCCACATACCGCATAACCGTTTATATGCACAAACCAAAGTCGCCCTAGAAAATGAATCTGCATCGCTGTTATTTACTTAAATTGAGAACAATTGGTATTTGACAGATATTTATTGAAACCTTTACGTTTGTCACGAATTATTTATAACTAATTTGTGCTGATTTACCTTTTGCATTATTGTATTCGTATTTTTAAGTCGTCAACCCTGTAAACACACAAAGTACGGTTTACTTATTACAAACAGGTTAAATTTATGGAAAACATTTTGGGTACTAAAGTTTGCTTCCATAAAAGGTATTCTTGGGTGTTAAAATATGCATAGTTTCTTGAAATTAGGAAAAATTTACAATTTTAGACAATTATTCGAATATTACAGCAGCCAAGTGTCTCAGGTTACATAAACCAGCATTTTACTCGAGCCGCACTTGGGACGCAGTGATTACTAATAAGAGACCAATCAATGAGGCTATTATCATAGTATAAACAGTAGATGCGACTCTTTATAAATTAATTGATTATTATTGTAATAAATAAAAACTGTTTCTACATATAAATAACTTTTTTAATGATCTCACCGATTTTCATTTGCTACTGTTTTATTTCGTGACATTCCTCAATGTAGCTGTGAATCTTTTTCTCGAAACTGTTGATGTTACGCTTTAATTCAACATCATGAATGTTATGCTTACACGTATACATCTTTATGCATTGTGAACAGTGACATATTCAAACTGAAACGTTAAATAGTCAATTTGCTCAATGTGAAAATAGAACTATTTAATAAATACTTCTTTGAAATCCTTGTCTAAATTGAATAAGGGTAGTTTTAGTTTAATGAATATGTCACTTCATATCACTATCTCCGCAATGCACGAAGATGTACATGCGTACGCTTAATATTCATGATGATTCATTCAAACGTATCATTTTATGCAGGTACTTATAATCAGTATAAATCGGAATACTGGTATGTCCTATATAAATTAAATTATTGTTTAAAACTTGGTCAACATCGTCATCCTGCTCAACTAATGAATTGTCTATTGAACTAATATTATGTCTGCAGTCAAAGCCAGACATCTTTGAAACTACTCATGCCCGAAGTGATATAAATCACATTGGGATACTTAAAAATTCGAAGGATTTTTGGAAAATCTTAAATCCCGTTCATTTTCTCAAAAACATTCTCTCAAAACATATGATTTTTCCACACTATATACCACACTTCCTCATGATAAACTAAAGTCACGACTTTCTTAAACTTTCTAAGAAACAACTCTTTTCAAGGAAAGGTCTTTAACTTTCAAGTGTTTGTTGTTAATAGAAAAGAGAAGGGAAACGGGGAATGTGTCAAAGAGACAACGACCCAAAGGGGAGTAATAACAACTCAAAGNCACCATAAGATCTTCAATGAACGGTGAGAAAACCCCACACCCAACGGCAGGTCGGAGTCGGCCCCTGAACAAAGAGCAATCAAGTCCAGCGAAATCAACATCATCCTAGACTCCTATAGACATAAAGTAAACTAACTAGAAAAAGGACAAGACACACAAAGGCTTAATAAATTCCTGACTTAGGACAGGCGCAAACCTGCTGCGGCGGGGTTAAACTAGTTTTATTGGATCCAAACCTTCCCCCTACAGCCAATGTGATAAATCAAAAAACAATCGTAACAACAGTAAAATTTAGTTTGCAACAAGACTGAGTCAATTGTGAAAAATGAAACTGGAAGAACTAAATATACGGACAAAAACATGAAATCATAAGAGACTACTAACAGTTAACTGACATGCCAGCTCCAGACCCATCACCAACTGACAAAGTAAGTTATGTACCCTCAGTATACAGCTTCCACCAAGATCCCTTCCTGTGAGGAGTTTAG
>MJUU01039562.1:16851-41212 GCA_002080025.1 Modiolus philippinarum
ACGATTTAAAGGTTTTATAAGTTTGTTAGGCGAGTTTAAGTATTTTTTACTCTTATGTAAAACATTACCGTAAAATAAGGGATGTGAAATACCAGCCTTGATTAGATGTTTACAGGTTGCATTGTATTTATGAACTAAGTCTTTATATCGATGATAAAATTTAGTAAAGGTTTTAACTAGTTTGTGATAACGAAAACCCTGATGTAATAGTTTTTCAGTTATGAAAAGATTCCGTTCATTAAAATCGCAAACGTTATTACATACTCGAGCAAATCGAACAAGTTGAGATATGTAAACACCATATGATGGCGCTAATGGAACATCGCCATCCAGAAATGGAAAATTAACTATGGGAAAAGAAAATGTTATATCAAAATTGATGTCTAAGAACGGACAATGATGATTATCAGAATTGGCTTTATTCAAAGTAAGTTCTTTAGGGTAGATGTCCTTATAATACGTATTGAAGTCGTCATTATTTAAAGTTAAAATATCATCCAAATATCGGAAAGTGTTGTTAAACTTTTCAATTAAATGCTGTTTAGATGGGTCTTTGCTGATGTTGGTCATAAACTGAGATTCGTAGCAGTACAAAAAGAGGTCCGCTGTAAGTGGTGCACAATTGGTACCCGTAGGAATTCCTATGACCTGGCGATAAATACAGTTACCGAAACGAATGAATATATTGTCAAGTAAAAATTCAAGTGCTGAAATCATATCAAAACAAGTCCAATTAGTTGAATTCTTTTGTTTTGTATTACTAAAATGTGTTTTAAAGGAATAAGAAGCACTTTACAATTCTTAGTGACCTCAAGACGCGTTTTCTGGTTAGCATAATTAGAGATGTATTTACAAATTTGTTTAGGAATCGTCTCACCTTTTAGAATACAAAAATACCCAAGTTGCATGATAAACAGTAAATTTAGTTATTTTTTAGAAATTAGACCAATTTCCGGATCAAATAAATTGTCTGAATCGGACGAACTTTCCTCAGTCTTGAGCTGCTAAAGCTCGAACTTGAGCTAAAACTGCTCACATGGTGGTATTTTCGTTTCTTATCAGATGTAGGTATACCGAGAGTAGTTCTCTCCCTTTGAGAATTTCTGGAGGCGTTCTCAAATTCAGAATGAGAATCGACCATCTCCCCCTTCTTAACGGTCTGTTCTATCAGCATGTTCCGAATTGTTATCATTCTCTGGTCTTTTAGTGCCTATGGTGTATTATTATTGCCATGAATTGGCGAAGATAATTGCCCTTCTGAGGCTTCGTTGCTAAAATGACGCTCATTGTCAGATACCTCTTTATCTAAATGTGTGCTATTTCAGGTTTTAGTACGACTTGGAGTCGCTTTGCCGTTTGGAGAATTTTACTGTCTCTGTGCCATACTTAAACTAAAAGAAACACCCGCACATCAGCTAACGAGCTTAATTTGATAGCACCTGAAAATGGTGACACCTGTTTATATACCTACACAGGTATAATCACCCGTGAACTGATATTGTCAATCACAGGTAAACGACTATTCATATATTGTTCTCTCTACACCAAAAACATATTTGCTTGGTCAAAATGTAGCAATCTTGGCTTATGTTCGCCCCATGTTAGCAATGTAGGACACTGTTGTTGAATTAATAGTAAGGGTATCCACATGAGTGTTTTTATATTTGTTGAAAAGGTGTTGAATTATCAGTGAGAATATTCACATGAGTGTTTTTTATTTTAGTTGAAAAGGATTTCGGAGCAAAGTTTCAACATTATTTAGCCACCATGGTATTTCAGTTTTCATTTTCTCTGAAATATACATGTTTTGGCCAGAATTTCCTAAACGTTGACAATGTGTCCAACATACTTGACTCTCTTCATGAAGAGGCTGCATTTGCAGGTGATAACTTGAATCCAGCTCTCTGAGTCGTTGGAAGACTTTTTTCATTTTCCAAGTTTCTGTAAAAAGTTTGCCACATTAAATTAAGAAAAAGACGATACTTTCAGACCAATAATTCTGGCCACTTCTCTAGTTAGTGCAGTTCTTTTTGGATAATAGATTTTTACATTCCTTTATAGGAAAATGGTTTACCTCGCCTGATAATGGCGGACCACAGAAAATAAAACCGAGTTATTTTTTAGATATATCAATTTCCCTAGAAACTTTGGACCTAACTTAGTGCATACTTAATAGAAAAAAAATGTCCACTTTCTTAGTGTCTCCCGAGTGGCCGCGACCAGTATATTTACAGAATGGAGTGTTTGCGAGCTCAGCGTCCATCGCTTTCGTCATGCAATACACAAAAGCTTTAAAACTTTAATTCAAGCAATACACTTTTAATTAGCTGGATCCACACATTCCTCTTGTAAAAACATTCACATACACCACGAGACAAGAGATGTTAAAACCCAAGAACCCATTCGGTCATAAATGTGATGACGATGATAATTTGGATCTCGCGGCAAGTTAAGAGCAAGAAAACGATGGCACAAACCTTAACTTAAACTTATATTCTGATGAAAGTGATCAAAAGCAACTTGTAGAAAATAATTCGGAAAACAAAACACCTACATGTGATGATAAAGTTCAGCCAAAAAAAAACAAATGCCCATCCCTTATCGGAACATGTAAGAAAATGTACTTCGTGCAAAAATCCATGCGATAGTTATATAATTGTATGCAGTAGCTACAAAAAATAGACCCATTAAAGGTGTACCCGTCTACCTAATTATCAACTATATACACAAGAAAATATTTGTGTAAAGGATGTACTAATTTCCAAAACATTTCCTAGAAAAGTGGGAAGTGTCTCCTTCCATACCAACAAAAACAGTTAAAAATAGCATAGTTAATGACAAAACAAAACGTTGGTGGTAGTATCACGTAAAGAAAAAAGTATTGTTGAGACAATAACAAGTATTCATGAATCCAGCAAGAAAAAAAACTTGTAGAGGAGCTTAGATCTCAAATACACAAAGCGAAATTCGAGAAGAAAAATTATATGGCTGATTTATCCAATAATGTAGAAATTTGAAACATGAATTTGAAAAAAAAATATTTAGACAAGAATTTTAAGAATATTGAAAACAAGTAACTCAAGACTTGAAAAAAATAATATCTTAACTCAATAATGAAAATATAAAAATTGAAAACGAATTGTGAAAGAAAGTAACAATTAAACTAAATTTCACAGAACACTGATTGTATTTCTACAGCACAGAATGATTTAGCAGGATTTCTTACAAACCTACGACAAAAGACAACTGAAACGATCGAAACCTTATGAAGACACTTGCATGACATTGATACAGAATAAGAAAACTGTAAAAGAATCAATGATAATAAAGACAAAAACGACACACACTTGCGCAATAGGAATTCTCAACAATCATTCAAAATACATAACCAGAAACAAACAAGCCATCAACAGAAAACACTTTTCCAACAAATAGTAGATTTGATCCTTTTTATTCAATGGATAAATCGATGTTATAAGAAGCTTTGTCTGCAGGTACAACGACATATTTTTCATTTAATTCATTTCGCCTTTTGAATGTTATTTTTAAATTTGAAATGTTGTACAAAATACATTGTTCTCATGTTAGCATGTTTAAAATGGGGATAAATTTTCACAATGATTTTCAGACTGTATATTGGTACGAGGTTAGGGACCCAGACTAGAAACCTGTTTTTCTCGAGGCATACAGATAGAGGTTTTGATGGTTAGTTTTGACCAATTAAATGATATGTTACAAAAATGTTACATTACTTTTTTTAATTGAAAATTACATTTCCAATAGAATCTCATCAAAAGACTCTCTAATATTCAAACGCAGTTTCAAATTGTACCAAAAATTGCTATTATCTTCAATGTCTTCCTGCCATTCAATAAGATGGGTGCGTCTCCATATTGACCGAAGTTCTATGGGTATATCGCTTTTAGACACACCCCCTTTTGTAATCACTATAACTTTTCCTTGTCGTTTTTGTTCAAACATTTCATATTTTGCCATATCTATCTCAAAAGGGCCCCATTTCCTACCGATAAATCCAGGGGTTACGACAAATATGATATTGCTGCTGTTTTTAATACAAGATATTATAGTGTCTGTTTTAGAAGCACCTAAAGGATAATCCCGGTCTTTAACACATACTTTTAGGTTCCATTCTGATTCAAGCTTTGGTACTAAGGTACGTACAATCCAATCAATATTATCGGATGCATACCCAATGAAAACATCGTATATGAAATCTAGTTCTGTTGGAGTATTCAAATAAGCACGTTGTAACTTCCGGTAAAAGTAGTATGTTATGCGCCATCTGTACTGATAGACAACTGTCGCGATTCCGATAACAACAAAGGATAGAAATATTAATCCGACACCAATTTTGATCCAGATAGAGGTATTACAAGGCATATAAACCGTTCTAAAGTTTGAGATAATGGCGTCAGTATTTGAGTCACTACCATTTTGTAAGCGGCAGGAGTAACTTCTTCTGTCTAAAGTTATGTTTGTGTTTTGAAGCCATTCAACAAAAAACATGTTGTCACATAAACAATAAAAGTTGTTTCCATCCATAAATAAACTGAATTCGCCGTGTTTATCATTCTGTGTATTAATCCAATCAATTATCGGTTTGTCTATTGTGAGCAGCCGATTATTTCGAATGTCCAGTGTCTTTAAAGATGATAGCTTTGTAAGTGCATGCGGTAAATGCGAAAACAAATTATTGGTCATATTAAGTTCTTCTAAGGCTGTTGTATCAATGAAGGGGTTAGGTGGTAGGTTTGATAAATGATTTGATGATATATTAAGAACTTTGGTGTTTTTCAAATTTTTGAACAGTTTATCGTTTACAGATTTTGGCAAAAATATTTTATCAAGGTTTGAGCTGACGAGGTTAATTTTTGTTATATGACTCAATGATTTCATAAAATGTTTGTTAATAAATTGAAAGCAATCAATTCCGGACAAATCTAAAATTTCTAAATTTAATGTCCCATCAAAACGAATTTCAGGTAAATCTCTCAATATAAAGTACGAGAAATCAACATGTCGTAAGGATTGAAATTGTTTTACTTCAATGGAAGCGTATGGTGCTCTATCTGACATTATGTGAGTAAGGCGTAGCGTCTTCAGTTTTGGTGGGATATATAGAACTACGTTCGGGTTTGTTTCATTCAGCGTCTCCTTACAGTCGTATCTGTTGTACGAATGAAATAATTTATGGGATATGTACTTTACATTAGAATATGACAGAGGAATGTAAGAATAGTCGAATAATTCAAGATTCTTTGCTCTTCTTCCAAACAAAAGTAGATCTTCAAATTTATAACTATATTCAATCCCGAATGCGTTTGCTGAAAGGATAAAATTAACAATGCACTCAGGGTGATCAAATCCAAAAAGAGTATTTTTCTGGAAATCAATTATTCCATTTCTTGATAAGATCAGGGTTCTCACACAAATAGTTTTTAGATACTTTATCATTTCCCTTGTCAAAACTATGTGAAATGGCATTTCTTCTGAATTTAACCTTTTTTTACTGACCGAGTGAAAATTAATGACATCAAATTTTCTGTTTTGAAATGGGTACAACATTCTTAGTGAATGGTTAAGGCTAAAATAGGAATGTGACATATCAAGGATTCTAAGATTTTTAAATGGAGATAAAATATATTCATCAATCTTGTCCCTGATTTTGTAATCTCTGCAATTTGTCAATTGAAGTTCTGTTATGTTCGCCAATCGGAAGTGTTCAAAGGTTAAATTATCTAATGATAGAGCAAAACAATCATCAAAAACAAGTTTGTTCAACTTTGTCATGTTAGAAAATCCTGGTCCAAACTGTGAATACTTACACAAATCTATTGACAATCGCTCTACACTCGTTAGATGGCTCATGGCATGGTCTGAATAGTTGCACCACGTAACGGTGTCTAGGTGTTTTATGTTTCCGCTGAGATCAAGTGTATCTAAATTTGTTAATCCTCTGAATACATATTCTTTGTAATTATTCGGATTCAAACGATTTCCATTTAGAAATAATTTTTGAAGTGATGCAATACTGTCAAAGGTTCGTTCTTGGATGTCAGATATTTTATTATGACTAAGTCGTAGAATTTTTAACAATATATAATGATGGAACGACTCGTTATGTAGTAACTGTATATTATTCCATGATATATCCAGTTTGGTAATATTATTTGGTAAATCTCTTGGAACATCTGATAAATTTCTATTTTTACAGTTCACAGTTGAGAATTCTATAACAGTACATGGTCCTTTGTTGCTCAAAACAAGAACATTCAGTACAAAAAGTACTAATACACAAATATCCAATGTTATTTTCTTTGACATGTTAAAGTAATAAGATTTGTATGTTTAGCTTCGTGAAGTAAATGTCTATGACTTATTTTCATCGGTCGTACCATACATATTTGTACAGGTGTGGGAATATTTTGTTCAATATAAATATCTTGGCAATAAAAAAAAATCGAAATTCTAATTATATTTTTATTATTTATCTTAATACATTTCAAAGCGTTTAGAGTACATTGTTGGGAAAATATCTCATTTTATTTCAACTATTTTACTTTTTCCATATGTTAGTAAGTAAAGCGTACCTTGGAACGAATATTAATTTTCTGAACATTAACTTTTAAAACGCCCTTAAGCACTACAAATTTCTATCTAATGTGTGCAAACGTTCGCGATTTTCTGTTAAAAACGGCAAAGAGAAATACAGAAATTCTCTTGTTGGACATATTCATGACGTCACACTTCGACTTTTAAAAAATGTTTACCTGCCTACTTGACGTAAATCAAAACATTCACAACAGTTGTGCAACACAGCGTGATTTTCAAGACCCCATATCGTCGAAGCAGACGGACAGATTGCAGAACTAGTAGTACCCAGGAAAATCACAAGTTTATTTCGAATCAACCAATTCTGTCTGATGCTGGAATATAGCAATTTACATTCTGCAGAATTTTAATTCGTTTTTTATTTACATTCCTTCAGAATTTTTGTTTTTGTTTTTTGTTTTTTGTTTTTTGTTTTTTTGTTTTTTGTTTGTTTTTTTTTTGTTGTTGTTGTTGAAACATTGGTTTATACGTTACTTGTTAATTACAAAGACTGGCCCCGTTTGTGCTTTTATACGTTAAAAGCAACGTTCGAGAAACTACTGCATATCGCACATAAAATGTGTAAAGCGTACACCTGGAGTTCTTTTGACTTATTAACAGAAAGTTGGTTTTTTAGCATGTTCACATTTTCCGACGCAGCAACGTTCAATAACGCATTCAAGGTTTGTGGACGTGTTTCTAACGCTTTAAGAAAGACCTCATAACTTATACAATGCACAAAAGAGACTAGGAAATTATCTCTGACGTCGACAATGTTGACACTATGCGTTAAATTGTGACGGAGCAATTAAGAAAGTAATGTCATTTATCATTGAAAGTTTTCGTTCTGTTTTTTGGAATTATTCTAATTCTATTCCTTTACATTTTTCTATGAGAAAATCTCGTCATCAATGTAACAAGCTCACTTGATACATTGTACTGGCCGTGATAAAGTCAGTATCAAAAACAAAATCTTCTTTTATCGATAATTCACAAATGATAAATAGAACTCTATTTTAGCACTGTTACAATGTAATATATTGTTATATAGAAATAATTTATAGACATTCTTCATTCAACGTATGAACACAACAAATAGTACCAAAACGCTGTTAGCATGGCAACCAGCACGTGACACCTTCACAGTGACCCAAAAATTTCGTGATATTGTCCAGTTCGATGATACTGACATTATCAGTCTCTGTAGATCCAAGGAAATTCATACAAATTACCGATAAAGCAAACTTTAGGTAATTAAAATGTTAAGGCAACCATATCACTATCGACCAAGAGCGAATCGATGGGATCATTTTCAGAGTCTAAACAATAGATGCGATTCCGATAAAGGAATTATTACTTTCGTAAAATCAATAATGTTTACGACAGTAATAATGACTTTTTCAACAATCGCATATATTGTATTGACTATCATAATGATCTCGTCGATTCGCACTTGGTTGATAGTGCATATAAAAACTGAGAATTAAAGTGCCCTGGAAGAGCAAATGTATTTGTTAAAACGTCATATCTAAAACTCTAGAGTAATTAAATGCTAATCATCTAAATGAATGTTTTGCTATGTGTAATCTATTTTAATGTCTGATAAGAAAGTAACTGAGAACAAATTTATTATAGGAATAAAAGTCATTTTGGAGGAGTTTATCGATGTGTAAATGCGGCCGACTCACTCACAAAGTAAATGAAGTCCAAAGGACTTTATGTAATTCGGGCTTAATGTAAAGTTTATGTGTGAAAGGTCGCATTTACACATCCTTAAACGCCTCCAAAATTACTTTTTTTTCTTATAATTCCAATCCTTTGATTTTATCAAATTTTTCACTGAATTTGACGTCATCATTTATTGCACTATTTTGCTCGGAGCGTATTAATGGGCAAGAATCGTTTATAGGGAAATAATTTCGTTGTTGTTCGTGACGTTGACAAATGAAATTGGACGTTGCAATAGCAATTGGAATTATAAAGCAATAATTTGCGTTTTAAATTTTGTTTGTGTTACTTCCATATTTTCAGTTTTTGGACTTTTGATTCATACTGCGATCTTCGACGTGTTTTTTTATGAAACAAAAGTCTCCCCATCTGTTGAAAACAATTAATTAATGTGCTGACATCGCTGAGATATTCTGTGACATTAACTTGCTTCTAATCATATGAAATCCTGTAATTAAAGCTTGGATTTGAGGGAAACGTCAAATCTAAAATATTCACAAAAGAAAAATAATATTTCATACGTTTTATTTCTGGAAAAAATAACGACAGTAGAATAACTCAGCACAAAGCACAAGATTGTATGAATCATACTTCAGAGACAGGGCAAAAACGGGAACATCAAAAGACGGAAGACTAAAGACACTTCACACCCACAAAACACACGATCACCAAAAATACAACACTATTAACTAGTGCACTAATAGTGTGAACGTGTCAGAAACACAAAAGGACTTAGGTACTCAAATAATTGCCCAAAAAACGACTCATAGGGGTTTATCACAGTATATAAGCAACAAAGGGGTATTCATCGAGCCAATTGCTGAAAACTTGACATTTAGATGTCGGCACCGAGAACATTGTTACGATCTGACAACCTTAAAATTTTCTTAGTGACAATTGCAACAGTGGTTGAGCATACTTAGCAATGACAATACGTTTTTTGATAGTAATTTCTCTCTGTTCAAACTACAAGCACCACAATAGAATTGTAAAATATAAACGTGCCATTCCACGGGCTTTAAGTAACTTCTTGGCAAAGAATATTGTGCGATATAAAGATGTCATCTAACGACAAAGCTAATTTGGTATGTTTTGATATTTTTTCCCATGATTAAGAAAGGTTAACATGATCTATGTATGTGTGTATATATATACACTTTTTAAGAGAAATCCTGTTTCTTTTGTTGTTTTTATTTGGAACGATCATAAGAAATGTCAAAATTGGTATTTTATATTTGCCTTTACCACTATTTGTCAAAATTATCATTTTAATGAAGTGAAGTACTTTTAAGGAGATGTAATTTATACGAAGTATAAGTCTCATCATCGGTTCAGCAGTTGTTTAAAAGAAATATAATTTAAGAAATTAGTGAATCTAGAAATAAAGGTAGAAATCGTATAGTACAACTGTGAAGGTGGTAGGAGGTTTAAAAACTGTTAGATAGCATTTTCTTATATTTTCATGACTAATACCATACAAAAAAATAGGGTCACCGCAAATATAAGTTTCAAATTTGTCATGTAAAAATCAGCTATTCTGGTTGAAATGACAGGAAAATTAGCGATTTTAACAAAATTTTAATTAATTTAGTTATATCAGATAGATTTTTTTTCAAAATACATATAGATTTTTTTTCAAAATTTGCTACTAACTAGATTTGCATGAAAAAGTGATTGTCACCGAACGTATTTCTGAATAAATTGCAAAACAACTTATTTTTTTTCCCTATTATTCCTTCTAAAAAATTCTAAAGATCTTCTTGAACAACTATCCTCTTGCAGTCTTACCCATTGCCATAGCATACAAACTTTTGATTTTTCTACTCTTTATACTACCCTGCCACACAATAAATTGAAAACAATAATTTCTGATTTGATACATCAATGTTTCTGCACTAAAAACGGAGAACGCAGATACACTGACTTACGTAGGGAAAGACAAAACATATTTTGTAAAGAACCACACTGAGTCAAACAAGAAGTACACGGAGAATGACGTAAATTTTTAATAGATAATACTTTTGTCGAATTTGGAGGTTGCGTTTTTCAACAGACAATCGGGATTCCCAAGGGAACTAACTGTGCGCCGCTTTTTACTGATCTCTTTCTTTTCTCGTATGATACCAAGTTTTTACAAGAGCTAACACAAAAAAAACAAAAAAACAAAAATTAGCACAGTCCTTTAATTTCAGCTTCCGCTACATAGACGATGTACTTTCTCTTAATAATCCAAAATTCAAGGAAAATTTACACCAGATCTATCCCAATGAGCTTGAAATTAAAGAGACTACTGACACACCTACTTCGGCTTCGTACTTAGATCTGTTTATATACATTGATGAAGATGGACATTTGAAATCTAAGCTATATGACAAAAGCGATGATTTTAAATTTCCAAATGTGAATTTTTCCTTTCTGAGCAGCAATATACCTACCTCTTCAGCCTATGGAGTGTACATTTCACAGTTGATTCGTTACTGTCGCGCATGTAGTTTATACAGTGATTTTTTGAATAGAGCAACACTGTCCCAAAAGTTGCTTAGTCAGGGATTTGTTCAGCCTTTGTTGCCTTCATCCCTTCAGAAATTTTATGGCCGTCACCATGATGTTATTGACAGATATGACGTGTCTGTGTCCCAAATGAAAACAATCATTTTCAGCTAGATTTCACGTCTTCACGGATTCGATATAACCGGTTTTGACTCAACCCTGGATAGACTCACTGATAGTATGATGGGGGCCGCTAGCGGAGCAGGACATGCTTACCCTTCCGGAGCACCTGATGTCACTCCCGGTTTTCATGGGAGTTCACACTATGAGTGCCTTAGTTTTTGGTGTCGTCTTTTTACTTCCGTGCATTGTACCTGTCACACGTCTTTGTTTTTCTCTGTTGTCGTTTTTGCCATGTCTTTGGATTTCGATTTTTGTGGTTTTCGCTTCCCTTGTTCCTTCGGTATTCTACTGCCGTTGTTGTATGCAAGAAATCTTCCTTCGATAGAACAGAATTTGATTAAAAGGTGCACTATCCGATAAAAATGGCATATGTGATCAAATTTAACTATTCTCAGACATTGAAAATTTTTTTGCCAACATTCCCAGGGTGAATTCCATTTTTTTTTGTCAGATGCGCAAGAATAATTTGCAGTTTTAAACTCCCGTACTACCTTAATAACCCAAGGAAGACCTGAATTCTACGAAGAATGTGACCGGGTTTATTTAAGGATATAAATTGGTGTCTTCTGTTATACATTTAATCCAAATACTAATAATGTTAGCTTCAATATGGGTTCCCCTTTTCATCAAAATTGTAAAAATACTTAATGCCGGGCAGTACTTATTATAAGAATTGTCTCCCTTGTAAATCTGTGTACCTGTAATCTCTTCAAAATAAACAAGATGTATGATCACTATAGCAACGGAAATAAAAATATTAAATTTGCATCATTTGCGCTATTTTTCAACATTCGTCATACTATTTATTTTATTCTGCTACAATCGCTGTATTGTACACAAATATATTTGAAGTAAACAGCTGTCCTTAATTCATCTCGAAAACTTTGTTTTTTTNTTTTTTTAAACCCATCTCTATCTGGTGGTCGGAAATGCTCGATCATAAAGAAATAAAACATTCCAGCCACTCCACTTTCGAAGGTTATGGGTGGAAACAAAATTTGGAGGTATTATTAAAAATACCACTATGTATCGTATAAACCTCAAGAAATTGATTTCTGGATATGGTTTTTTTCAGAATCTACTTTTTATAAGCTTTCATTAGGGAAAACTTGACTTTAAATTTTTTCCCGGGTGAATAGTGCTAACTGTGAAATAGATATGAGGGCAAAATTAAAGGAGCTTAATACGAGACTTTCTAGATAGGAACTCTCGTGTAATTGAAGGCGGAAACGATCATCTAAAATACCACGAAAAAGGAAATGGGTTAAATGTCAAGGAGACAACATCCAATATCCAGGAGAAAACGACCCGAAACAAAGCATCTAGGGATCTTCAACACGGTCTTCCACAAAGTGAGGAACCTCACACAATATGGCAGGCCCTAAACGGCACCAAAAAGGGTAAAAAAAGTGAATAAATCAATGGAAACAAACCATATCCAATAGCCCGAATGTCAAGAAACTAAGATTTTATAAGAAGACAAGGACAAGCCATGACCAACATATTCCTGACTTGGGACAGGCGCAAAAATTGCGGTGGGGTTAAACTCGTTTTCTTGGATCCAAACCCTCCCCTATTTGTGGTGAATGGCTAAAAAATAAATACATAAAAAGTCTCACAGTAAAACTCAAACTAGAAAAAAGTCCAAGTTATCAAGACGAGTACGCTTACAATGAAGTATATAAAGTTGTGAAATGTATACTTCATAAGACGGGGCTAACGGAACATCGCCGTCGAGAAGGGGAGAATTGACTATAGGGAAGGAGAAATCATCCCTTTTGTCATAAACTTTAGTGTTTAATTTTCCTCAATTTATTGATATATCAATATTAAGAAAAGGAGTATAATCACTGCTGCTATTGGATTCCTTATCTATTGTAATAAATATGTACCACCATATAAAACAAACTATTTATGAAATTGAAATGTACCTATAATTTGTCCTACATGGCAATTATTAAACTAATTTTTTATTGACGAAAAACAATTAACAATTTGAAGCGCTACAAAATGATTAAATTTAAATCACCCTTAGCTCAACAGTCTTCATTGATTAGTGATTCCCTCTCAAGGGTTTGATGAATTGATTTTCTCGTATAAAAATAGATTTGTTTCCGGAGTGAACACAACTCAAAAATCCCGTATTAGTGGTCACAATTAAATATTCTTTTTGTGTGATTTGTTGACAGTTTCGTTATAATATGAAGTTGATTCCTGAAAGAAACCTCAGAAAGAATACATATGTTAAAATAAAAATAAATCGTGTCTGAATTCATATTCTGGAAAAATGCTTCACAAAGCGGACGTAAAATTTTACACATGGATTTACAGCGTTAATGGCAATCAGTATGCAAATTTGGTGGAAATTTAAAGGTGGCATTTTCGGGTATCCATTTTAAAGGTCAGATACTTCATTTATCGTTCGTATCGATTTGAGATTTTTATGCAAAGTTATCCTGCAGTTGACTCGATCAGTGCACTGTGGTTTTTTATATGTTGTAATTGTCTTCCTTTAGTCTTTTTGTTGGGCAATGGATGACAGTGGTTTTTAGAACGCTTTATCAGTTAATCTTGTGTCAGCTGACGATCCCGCATCCAAGAGTAAAAACAAACATGAACGTAGCGTTGTTCGACATTCTAAAGCCTTAAAATACTGAGGCTTCATTCTTTGTATGGCACTCGGTAGATGTCCTTGGTACTGGATTTGGCTTCCTATTTCGATATTTTTGGAAATGAGTACTTCTTTTTTGACAACTTTTGGACTATGGCTTTCCACTATATTTGATATTAATGCTGCTGATGAGAGGTTACTCCTTGAAACTCGTGTACAGCATAACGAAATTTATTGTTTAAATGCAACTGCGGTATTTTTTTGAATTTGGCAATGAATTCCGCCCATACTTGTCTTGAACCTACCATGAGCTATGAGCACAGCTCATTGCTAAAGGTATCATGGTGACTTCAAGAAGAAGAACAACTAGATTTGCAATCGAAGCAATAGCCAATGTCACCCCAGACAACTAATTCGAAAATTCCATCTTGTTCGCAGCCTCAAAATCTACATAGAAATTAATTTTTGTTGAATTCCGACAAAGTCCAAATTGTGACGTATTTTGGCGGCTATCTTGGAAATGGCAGCCATTTTGAAAATTTTAAACGCACAACATACAACATCTGATTGTGTTCCAAATTTGTGCAAAGTTTGAAATCATTTCATGCAGCCATCTCAAAATAAGTACTCGGACAAGAATTATTGGAAGAATAATAGCAACAATTTATTAAATATAATCAGACGAAACTATGTTAATCAAAATTTAATGTAGCTGAGTCTTCAACGAAATTTTTTCTTTCCAAACAACGGCAGTAGAAGGAGTAAATGATTACAAAATTCAGCTCAGAGACATGGCAATACGAATACAGTATAACAAAGACTTACGACAGACACAAAAAACGAAGATAAAAAAAAATTCAATAAAAACTATGGATATTAAAAAGACAAGAGTTACGTCAGGTTCTCTGGAAGGGTATGTATGTGTTGCGAGCACGCGGCACCCGTTACAATGTCACTACAAATGTATATCTACAAAGATGAATAAGGTGTACTAGCAGTCCCTTTAATGTCTAGCTCACAGGGATGGATCTGATGTAAACATTCCTTTAATTTCTTCTTGTTAATAAAGAGAAAATTGACTAATATGTAGACTGAGCTAAATGGTTTTTGTTCCCTGTGTTAGCCCAAATAAAATCATTGCTAAATACAAGGAAGCAAAAAAGTAAGAGATTCCCATTGGAATTCACATCGTTTGTTGAAAAAAAACACCTTTAAAATCAACAAAAAATCTTGTCAATCAATTTTTTTTTTTAAGTTCGTCATTCAAAAAAGAGAATAACCCAAAGGCAATAACAACATCGGAAATACAAAGAAACACGGCACAGAAAAGAAAATAGGACACACATACAAATGAGCAACATAGATCAAATCAAAAACCAAGGGTCAGATTAGGTGCACCGGTAGAGTCAGTATCACCTGATTCTTATAAGACGTTAAAAAATCTTAAAAACGTCTTCTTTCTCAGCGTGATTTTTTTTCTTTTTTTTGTTTTTTTTGTTTTTGTTTTTTTGTTTTTTTGTTTTTTGTTTTTTGTTTTTTTTTCTTTTGTTTTTTTTTTTGTTTTTTTTTGGTTTTTTTTTGTTTTTTTTTGGGGGGGGGGGGGTTTTTTNATTTAAAGTACAAAAAAATTAAAACGTTTGAATGCTATGGACAGCTGTTCAAGGAGATCTCTAAAAGATTCTAGAATCATCATTTCTTCCGCTTCATTTCCAATGTTTCGTTTCTTAATATAAGGATTTTCATGCCTCAACAGAGGAGTGATTTAATGACTTTCTGGTTTTCTTCGCCTGGAAATATACATATGCTTTATAATTCTCTTTTTCCCTGATGAACTTTATATCATAATCTCTCTTGGTGTAGCTTTGTATTCTCTGTGTTCTGTCTTACTTTTTGTGTGATTTTCATTGCGTTCCCCTTACTTTCCATCGGAACGCATGGATTAACGAGGCGAGTGTAACAGTATTGTTATATCTAGTGGTGTTGATACCTGACTTCCTAACATTTGACCTTTTTCCATGTCTGTGCTCCTGTGTACAATCGTCACATAGTGTATATATTTGTCACGGTCCTGATGTTGTTCTTTTACATATACACTCAGTAGAGTAACAAATGTCTTATTTGCCATCTATCATTCTGTCTAATTCAGGATCATAGATTGTAGTTCCGGTTTTCCTCATGCTTATATGATTATAGTCCGTTCGGCGAAAAAGCTGCTCTCTCGAACATCTGAATGACTGCAAGGTGTAAAGACACAACAGAAAACCATGTTACGACTTGTTCAACTTTTTTTTCTATTGCTTCAATCTTAACTTTGGGCAAAGCAAAGCTCTATACCTATTTAATATTAAAAATTCGTATACTATACGACTGTACCGGTTTTTTATTTAAATTCCAGGACTCTCATTGAGTATCTTGTGCAAGCGATTTTTTTTTTTTTTGAAAATGTCTCAAACCTTCTTAACTTTTTCCCAGATACTAGTATATCTGATAATTAAGGCTAAGTTTATAAATGCGATTCCGATAAAGGAATTATTACTTTCGTAAAATCAATGATGTTTACGACAGTAATAATGACTTTTTCAACAATCGCATATATTGTATTGACTATCATAATGATCTCGTCGATTCGCACTTGGTTGATAGTGCATATAAAAACTGAGAATTAAAGCGCCCTGGAAGAGCAAATGTATTTGTTAAAACGTCATATCTAAAACTCTAGAGTAATTAAATGCTAATCATCTAAATGAATGTTTTGCTATGTGTAATCTATTTTAATGTCTGATGAGAAAGTAACTGAGAACAAATTTATTATAGGAATAAAAGTCATTTTGGAGGAGTTTATCGATGTGCAAATGCGGCCGACTCACTCACAAAGTAAATGAAGTCCAAAGGTCGCATTTACACATCCTTAAACGCCTCCAAAATTACTTTTTTTTTCTTATAATTCCAATCCTTTGATTTTATCAAATTTTTCACTGACTTTGACGTCATCATTTATTGCACTATTTTGCTCGGAGCGTATTAATGGGCAAGAATCGTTTATAGGGAAATAATTTCGTTGTTGTTCGTGACGTTGACAAATGAAATTGGACGTTACAATAGCAATTGGAATTATAAAGCAATAATTTGCGTTTTAAATTTTGTTTGTGTTACTTCCATATTTTCAGTTTTTGGATTTTTGATTCATACTGCGATCTTCGACGTGTTTTTTTATGAAACAAAAGTCTCTCCATCTGTTGAAAACAATTAATTAATGTTCTGACATCGCTGAGATATTCTGTGACATTAACTTGCTTATAATCATATGAAATCCTGTAATTAAAGCTTGGATTTGAGGGAAACGTCAAATCTAAAGTATTCACAAAAGAAAAATAATATTTCATACGTTTTATTTCTGGAAAAAATAACGACAGTAGAATAACTCAGCACAAAGCACAAGATTGTATGAATCATACTTCAGAGACAGGGCAAAAACGGGAACATCAAAAGACGGAAGACTAAAGACACTTCACACCCACAAAACACACGATCACCACAAATACAACACTATTAACTAGTGCACTAATAGTGTGAACGTGTCAAAAACACAAAAGGACTTAGGTACTCAAATAATTGCCCAAAAAACGACTCATAGGGGTTTATCACAGTATATAAGCAACAAAAGGGTATTCATCGAGCCAATTGCTGAAAACTTGACATTTAGATGTCGGCACCGAGAGCATTGTTACGATCTGACAACCTTAAAATTTTCTTAGTGACAATTGCAACAGTGGTTGAGCATACTTAGCAATGACAATACGTTTTTTGATAGTAATTTCTCTCTGTTCAAACTACAAGCACCACAATAGAATTGTAAAATATAAACGTGCCATTCCACGGGCTTTAAGTAACTTCTTGGCAAAGAATATTGTGCGATATAAAGATGTCATCTAACGACAAAGCTAATTTGGTATGTTTTGATATTTTTTGCCATGATTAAGAAAGGTTAACATGATCTATGTATGTGTGTATATATATACACTTTTTAAGAGAAATCCTGTTTCTTTTGTTGTTTTTATTTGGAACGATCATAAGAAATGTCAAAATTGGTATTTTATATTTGCCTTTACCACTATTTGTCAAAATTATCATTTTAATGAAGTGAAGTACTTTTAAGGAGATGTAATTTATACGAAGTATAAGTCTCATCATCGGTTCAGCAGTTGTTTAAAAGAAATATAATTTAAGAAATTAGTGAATCTAGAAATAAAGGTAGAAATCGTATAGTACAACTGTGAAGGTGGTAGGAGGTTTAAAAACTGTTAGATAGCATTTTCTTATATTTTCATGACTAATACCATACAAAAAAATAGGGTCACCGCAAATATAAGTTTCAAATTTGTCATGTAAAAATCAGCTATTCTGGTTGAAATGATAGGAAAATTAGCGATTTTAACAAAATTTTAATTAATTTAGTTATATCAGATAGATTTTTTTTCAAAATACATAATAATTTTTTTTCAAAATTTGCTACTAACTAGATTTGCATGAAAAAGTGATTGTCACCGAACGTATTTCTGAATAAATTGCAAAACAACTTATTTTTTTTTTCCTATTATTCCTTCTAAAAAATTCTAAAGATCTTCTTGAACAACTATCCACTAGCAGTCTTACCCATTGCCATAGCATACAAACTTTTGATTTTTCTACTCTTTATACTACCCTGCCACACAATAAATTGAAAACAATAATTTCTGATTTGATACATCAATGTTTCTGCACTAAAAACGGAGAACGCAGATACACTGACTTAGTAGTAGGGAAAGACAAAACATATTTTGTAAAGAACCACACTGAGTCAAACAAGAAGTATACGGAGAATGACGTAAATTTTTAATAGATAATACTTTTGTCGAATTTGGAGGTTGCGTTTTTCAACAGACAATCGGGATTCCCAAGGGAACTAACTGTGCGCCGCTTTTTACTGATCTCTTTCTTTTCTCGTATGATACCAAGTTTTTACACGAGCTAACACAGAAAAAAACAAAAAAATTTAGCACAGTCCTTTAATTTCAGCTTCCGCTACATAGACGATGTACTTTCTCTTAATAATCCAAAATTCAAGGAAAATTTACACCAGATCTATCCTAATGAGCTTGAAATTAAAGAGACTACTGACACACCTACTTCGGTTTCGTACTTAGATCTGTTTATATACATTGATGAAGATGGACATTTGAAATCTAAGCTATATGACAAAAGTGATGATTTTAACTTTCCAATTGTGAATTTTTCCTTTCTGAGCAGCAATATACCTACCTCTTCAGCCTATGGAGTGTACATTTCACAGTTGATTCGTTACTGTCGCGCATGTAGTTTATACAGTGATTTTTTTGAATAGAGCAAAAACACTGTCCCAAAAGTTGCTTAGTCAGGGATTTGTTCAGCCTTTGTTGCTTTCATCCCTTCAGAAATTTTATGGCCGTCACCATGATGTTATTGACAGATATGACGTGTCTGTGTCCCAAATGAAAACGGACATTTTCAGCTAGATTTCACGTCTTCACGGATTTGATATAACCGGTTTTGACTCAACCCTGGATAGACTCACTGATAGTATGACGGGGGCCGCTAGCGGAGCAGGACATGCTTACCCTTCCGGAGCACCTGATGTCACTCCCGGTTTTCATGGGAGTTCACACTATGAGTGCCTTAGTTTTTTGTGTCGTCTTTTTACTTCCGTGCATTGTACCTGTCACACGTCTTTGTTTTTCTCTGTTGTCGTTTTTGCCATGTCTTTGGATTTCGATTTTTGTGGTTTTCGCTTCCCTTCTTCCTTCGGTATTCTACTGCCGTTGTTGTATGCAAGAAATCTTCCTTCGATAGAACAGAGTTTGATTAAAAGGTGCACTATCCGATAAAAGTGGCATATGTGATCAAATTTAACTATTCTCAGACATTGAAAATTCTTTTGCCAACATTCCCGGGGTGAATTCCATTTTTTTTTGTCAGATGCGCAAGAATAATTTGCAGTTTTAAACTCCCGTACTACCTTAATAACCCGAGGAAGACCTGAATTCTACGAAGAATGTGACCGGGTTTATTTAAGGATATAAATTGGTGTCTTCTGTTATACATTTAATCCAAATACTAATAATGTTAGCTTCAATATGGGTTCCCCTTTTCATCAAAATTGTAAAAATACTTAATGCCGGGCAGTACTTATTATAAGAATTGTCTCCCTTGTAAATCTGTGTACCTGTAATCTCTTCAAAATAAACAAGATGTATGATCACTATAGCAACGGAAATAAAAATATTAAATTTGCATCATTTGCGCTATTTTTCAACATTCGTCATACTATTTATTTTATTCTGCTACAATCGCTGTATTGTACACAAATATATTTGAAGTAAACAGCTGTCCTTAATTCATCTCGAAAACTTTGTTTTTTTAAACCCATCTCTATCTGGTGGTCGGAAATGCTCGATAATAAAGAAATAAAACATTCCAGCCACTCCACTTTCGAAGGTTATGGGTGGAAACAAAATTTGGAGGTATTATTAAAAATACCACTATGTATCGTATAAACCTCAAGAAATTGATTTCTGGATATGGTTTTTTCAGAATCTACTTTTTATAAGCTTTCATTAGGGAAAACTTGACTTTAATTTTTTTCCCGGGTGAATAGTGCTAACTGTGAAATAGATATGAGGGCAATATAAAAGGAGCTTAATACGAGACTTTCTAGATAGGAACTCTCGTGTAATTGAAGGCGGAAATGATCATCTAAAATACCACGAAAAAGGAAATGGGTTAAATGTCAAGGAGACAACATCCAATATCCAGGATAAAACGACCCAAAACAAAGCATCTAGGGATCTTCAACACGGTCTTCCACAAAGTGAGGAACCTCACACAATATGGCATGCCCTAAACGGCACAAAAAAAGGGTAAAAAAAAGTGAATAAATCAATGGAAACAAACCATATCCAATAGCCCGAATGTCAAGAAACTAAGATTTTATAAGAAGACAAGGACAAGCCATGACCAACATATTCCTGACTTGGGACAGGCGCAAAAATTGCGGTGGGGTTAAACTCGTTTTCTTGGATCCAAACCCTCCCCTATTTGTGGTGAATGGCTAAAAAATAAATACATAAAAAGTCTCACAGTAAAACTCAAACTAGAAAAAAGTCCAAGTTATCAAGACGAGTACGCTTACAATGAAGTATATAAAGTTGTGAAATGTATACTTCATAAGACGGGGCTAACGGAACATCGCCGTCGAGAAGGGGAGAATTGACTATAGGGAAGGAGAAATCATCCCTTTTGTCATAAACTTTAGTGTTTAATTTTCCTCAATTTATTGATATATCAATATTAAGAAAAGGAGTATAATCACTGCTGCTATTGGATTTACTTAACGTAAGTTCGGCAGGGTAAATTTCATCTGTAAATTTAGAAAATTCAGGATTATTTAAAGCCAAAATATTGCCCAAATATCTATATATATAGTTAAAATATCCACTAAATGACTTTTAGAAGAGTCTTTTTGAATTTTTGCTATGAAATGTGACTCGTAGTAATAAAGAAATAAATCTGCAATGAGAGGTGAACAGTTGGTACCCATAGGAATACCTATTTTTTTGCCGGTAGACTGTATCACCGAAACGAACAAAAATATTATCAAATAGAAAATTTAATGCTTTCATCATATCCTGACAAGTGCAGTTGGTATATTTGTCATGTTTGTCGTCACTGAAAAACGATTTGAATGTATTGCAACAAATGTAAGTACATCCCGATTTTCTGAAGGACCATTTGATCAAATACGAAAATTTCTCTTCGATGAGTGTATGCGGTAATGTAGTATAAAAGCCATCGACGGAGGTGTATGCTTCATTAACAGTTCGAAGTCTTTCCAAAATTTCTATCGAATTTTTAACACTTCAAAAGTAGTTAATTCCAAAGTACGACGGATAACTGGATTCCTTATCTATTGTAATAAATATATACCACCACATAAAACAAACTATTTATGAAATTGAAATGTACCTATAATTTGTCCTACATGGCAATTATTTAACTAATTTTTTATTGACGAAAAACAATTAACAATTTGAAGCGCTACAAAATGATTAAATGATTAAAAAATCACCCTTAGCTCAACAGTCTTCATTGATTAGTGATTCCCTCTCAAGGGTTTGATGAATTGATTTTTTCGTATAAAAATAGATTTGTTTCCGGAGTGAACACGACTCAAAAATCCCGTATTAGTGGTCACAATTAAGTATTCTTTTTGGGTGATTTGTTGACAGTTTCGTTATAATATGAAGTTGATTCCTGAAAGAAACCTCAGAAAGAATACATAGGTTAAAATAAAAATGATATCGTGTCTGAATTCATATTCTGGAAAAATGCTTCACAAAGCGGACGTAAAATTTTACACATGGATTTACAGCGTTATTGGCAATCAGTATGCAAATTTGGTGGAAATTTAAAGGTGGCATTTTCGGGTATTCATTTTAAAGGTCAGATACTTCATTTATCGTTCGTATCGATTTGAGATTTTTATGCAAAGTTATCCTGCAGTTGACTCGATCAGTGCACTGTGGTTTTTTATATGTTGTAATTGTCTTCCTTTAGTCTTTTTGTTGGGCAATGGATGACAGTGGTTTTTAGAACGCTTTATCAGTTAATCTTGTGTCAGCTGACGATCCCGCATCCAAGAGTAAAAACAAACATGAACGTAGCGTTGTTCGACATTCTAAACCCTTAAAATACTGAGGCTTCATTCCGTGTATGGCACTCGGTAGATGTCCTTGGTACTGGATTTGGCTTCCTATTTCGATATTTTTGGAAATGAGTACTTCTTTTTTGACATCTTTTGGATTATGGCTTTCCACATTATTTGATTTTAATGCTGCTGATGAGAGGTTACTCCTTGAAACACGTGTACAGCATAACGAAATTTATTGTTTAAATGCAACTGCGGTATTTTTTTGAATTTGGCAATGAATTCCGCCCATACTTGTCTTGAACATACCATGAGCTATGAGCACAGCTCATTGCTAAAGGTCTCATGGTGACTTCAAGAAGAAGAACAACTAGATTTGCAATCGAAGCAATAGCCAATGTCACCCCAGACAACTAATTCGAAAATTCCATCTTGTTCGCAGCCTCAAAATCTACCTAGAAATTAATTTTTGTTGAATTCCGACAAAGTCCAAATTGTGACGTATTTTGGCGGCTATCTTGGAAATGGCAGCCATTTTGAAATTTTAAACGCACAACATACAACATCAGATTGTGTTCCAAATTTGTGCAAAGTTTGAAATCATTTCATGCAGCCATCTCAAAATAAGTACTCGGACAAGAATTATTGGAAGAATAATAGCAACAATTTATTAAATATAATCAGACGAAACGTAGATTAACAACATGTCTCTTCGACAAAGTCTTGGGTAACAAAAACATGTACTTTGAAATCATAACATTTCAATTATAAGGTTATAGTGTAGGTAAACTATGTCAATCAAAATTTAATGTAGCTGAGTCTCCAACGAAATTTTTTCTTTCCAAACAACGGCAGTAGAAGGAGTAAATGATTACAAAATTCAGCTCAGAGACATGGCAATACGAATACAGTATAACAAAGACTTAAGACAGACACAAAAAAAAACGAAGATAAAAAGAAATTCAATAAAAACTATGGATATTAAAAAGACAAGAGTTACGTCAGGTTCTCTGGAAGGGTATGTATGTGTTGCGAGCATGCGGCACCCGTTACAATGTCACTACAAATGTATATCTACAAAGATGAATAAGGTGTACTAGCAGTCCCTTTAATGTCAAGCTCACAGGGATGGATCTGATGTAAACATTCCATTAATTTCTTCTTGTTAATAAAGAGAAAATTGACTAATATGTAGACTGAGCTAAATGGTTTTTGTTCCCTGTGTTAGCCCAAATAAAATCATTGCTAAATACAAAGAAGCAAAAAAAGTAAGAGATTCCCATTGGAATTCACATCGTTTGTTGAAAAAACACACCTTTAAAATCAACAAAAAATCTTGTCAATCAAATTTTTTTTTAAGTTCGTCATTCAAAAAAGAGAATAACCCAAAGGCAATAACAACATCGGAAATACAAAGAAACACGGCACAGAAAAGAAAATGGGACACACATACAAATGAACAACACAGATCAAATCAAAAACCAAGGGTCAGATTAGGTGCACCGGTAGAGTCAGTATCACCTGATTCTTATAAGACGTTAAAAAATCTTCAAAACGTCTTCTTTCTCAGCGTGATTTTTTTTTATTTTTTTTTTTTTTTTTTTTTTTTTTTTTTTTGATTTAAAGTACAAAAAAATTAAAACGTTTGAATGCTATGGACAGCTGTTCAAGGAGATCTCTAAGAGATTCTAGAATCATCATTTCTTCTGCTTCATTTCCAATGTTTCGTTTCTGAATATAATGCCTCAACAGAGGAGTGATTTAATGACTTTCTGGTTTTCTTCGCTTGGAAATATACATATGCTTTATAATTCTCACTTTATATCATAATCTCTCTTGGTGTAGCTTTGTATTCTTTGTGTTCTGTCTTACTTTTTGTGTGATTTTCATTGCTTTCCCCTTACTTTCCGTCGGAACGCATGGATTAACGAGGCGAGTGTAACAGTATTGTTATATCTAGTGGTGTTGATACCTGACTTCCTAACATTTGACCTTTTTCCATGTCTGTGCTCCTGTGT
>MJUU01039562.1:41222-62614 GCA_002080025.1 Modiolus philippinarum
CATGTCTGTGCTCCTGTGTACAATCGTCACATAGTGTATATATTTGTCACGGTCCTGATGTTGTTCTTTTACATATACACTCAGTAGAGTAACAAATGTCTTATTTGCCATCTATCATTCTGTCTAATTCAGGATCATAGATTGTAGTTCCGGTTTTCCTCATGCTTATATGATTATAGTCCGTTCGGCGAAAAAGCTGCTCTCTCGAACATCTGAATGACTGCAAGGTGTAAAGACACAACAGAAAACCATGTTACGACTTGTTCAACTTTTTTTTCTATTGCTTCAATCTTAATTTTGGGCAAAGCAAAGCGCTATACCTATTTAATATTAAAAATTCGTATACTATACGACTGTACCGGTTTTTTATTTAAATTCCAGGACTCTCATTGAGTATCTTGTGCAAGCGATTTTTTTTTTTTTTGAAAATGTCTCAAACCTTCTTAACTTTTTCCCAGATACTAGTATATCTGATAATTAAGGCTAAGTTTTTTGTCACTGTTAAGCATTTTGTCAATAGATTATGAATCCTTGTCTCTTGCTTGAAATCCCTGAGAGATAATCGTTGGACGACAGAAAGGTCGTCGGAGAAGAAAGATGTTTAAAACTTTTTGCACACTAGCTGGAGCAGAAGAAATTTAACATTCAAATAATTGATTTGATTTGCACTGAAGGGGCGTATGTTGTTCAATTGGCCATCCTCAGTAACTAATTCTGATGCAACATTCATTTAAAGAAGGTTTTGATTGGTCAAAACTCACCGTCAATTCCATCATGTACACACCTGAGACAAAGTAGGTTCCCTGTTTATTCTGGTTCCTAATATGGTTACAAAAATACAAATCAAAAATAGATCCTTTAATCGTTAAATTGCATTAGAATCGCAATAACACTGAATACCCGCGGTCGTCAATCTTGATTTGACGGTAAAAATATTCATTTACAGGTTCCGTAAACTGCATCTTGACCGTCAAATCTACGATTGACAACCGCTTAAATTTAGGATACCTTCGAATTGTCCATCTGCACAGAATATATAATTATATGTGTCTGATCTGTATAAACTACATTAACAGATATGGTTGTATTCAATTGTTATTGGTGTCTCATTTTTTAATGAAGTGTTATTTTGGTTTCAATTCCAACAGGTAATTGCAATCAAAATCTTGACAATTTTCTGCTTTTTAAATTCCGTTTTTACACTGAAGTCCTATCCTCAAACATATCCAATTATAGCAGACATCACTTGACCAGACCTGACTTTTTACCATGCTCGACTAGATATTTTTTAAAATAAATTACATAAAGGTGCTTTTGATTAATGACGATATATCGCTTTCTATGATGTGCTGCCTGTTTGATAGTTTACAGCCATCAACATTTATTGTTTGTATTAGATACAGTGGGTCTCTTATCATATTCGAGGGACATATGTCCCGAGAATATGATAAAAGACCCACTGTATCTGATTTACATCACTTCGTGTCATCTTCAGCAATAAAAGGTTTCAACTTATGATAAAAACAGATGTAGTCAAGGATGATATGCGATCAACTATTTAGAAACTTATCTTAATTGTTAAAATTTAATTGTCACTTATCAGTAGAACTGTGTAGACAAAACAGTCATATGTTAATCTTGTTTTTTTTTGTACAGTTTTATTGCCAAAACCTTCAAATTTCACTGATAGAAGATAACTATCCTATGTAAGTTTTAATGCAAAAGTAATTACTTTCCATTTAAATTTTTCGATCAAAGCAATTTAGTACTTTTAAAAAGATGCTGCCATATATTGATTCTTTGATTTTTACGGGAAATTGCTTTCAATTCATTTAAAAAAAATTGTCACTTTTTTCGAACAAAGATGGCGGTATTGTTAAATGACCCGGATGCAGCACATATTTGATGTTTATAACCTATAACATTGTATTTGCAGTTGATTACACATACCTGGCTATGTGTTAATGTTTTCATGTGATATTTGACAAGCATCAGTTCATGTTTTCAAAATACAATAATGTAGGGCTCTGGTTAAAATGAAAGAAAAAGCGTGTATTATTCCCTTTGGAAATTTTTTTTTCTCTTATAATCTACTTATAGTCTATATATCTCATTTCACTGAATTAAAAAAATGTTTTTGTAGATAATATCAGATCATTTAAATTTGGTAGAGAAACATACTTTAATTGTATGTTTTTAATCCATGTCTGAATGCATTATATTTGTGTTCATTAATTCAAGAACACTCTTGTCTTCAAATAATGAAAGAATTTACTATTTCGTTGATTTTAAATACAAATATGTGTGCTTTAAGCAACACTCTGGTTGCAAGGTCTGTCGTTGATTTGAAACAGAGACGTATTTCTTTTATTTCTCAAGTACAAATCGATAAAGTTAAATCAAATAATTTTTACTGGAGAAAAGCTCAGTTTACATGTTATATGTGATATGTAATCTAAGGTTGACAAGAAAAAAAATATAATTTTAGCAAGTGATAACTGTATTCGCAAGCGAAAGACATAAATCTCCCCCAAACGAACTCCCATATTGCATTTCTGAGAACTGCGAGACCAAAGATCAAAAAACAAATGGTCTCTGAGATCTGCTCACGGGTGAGAATAAAGAAAGAAGAATAATAACTATTTTAATAAAGGATATGGAGTAAATGAATATGAGACCATAACACATATGTAAACTCCAACTGCAATAATTTTAATAAGCTGTATGGCAATTTCGAAAATTCTCATCAGCAGCACTAGAACTCGAACATAGAAAATCCATAATTTAAAAAAAATGTTTAAAATGTATAAAACCGAACGAAATCCGAATAATCAGTAATATCAAATATAGATAAGAACAAAGCTACGATTTATGAATTGTGTTTGGATGCAAACACAGGGTCTCCCAAACGAACTCCCACATCAGAATCAAATGCTTCAAATGTGATAGGCAAATTTTATATATTTTATTTAAATTTAATCCGAATCTGAGCACTTTTGATTTTCCTGGATTTTTTTGTTTGTTTTGTTTTTGTTTTTGTTTTTTGTTTTTTTTTTTTTTTTTTTTTTTTTTTTTTTTGTNTGTAATTTTATATATTCAAGGCAAGATTCTTGTAATCTTTCCTCAAATTCTTAGCCCTTGTAATTTCCATCCTGTTTTATAGTTTCCTTGGCAGCAAACTTCATTCTAAAAAATTGATTACAAAATACAGAACTTCAAATGCTGTTTCAACTTCCAATCAAATTTCAACGACCTAGCTCTTACCATCAAAATTTGCTAGACGAAGTTTCAGTTATTTTTTCACCATTTTACCGTTTCCTTGGCAATGTTTGGTATTTTGGAAATTCCTAGATTTTGAGATACAACTTTGGATCTGTATCTATTATCCCATGAAGTCTCAAGAAGTTTGAAAAAAAAACTCAAAAGGGGTTCCCCTTATAATTTATCATATGCATATAATGAACATCAGCAGAAAACATCGTTTCTCAAAATTACAAGTTTCTGACTTGGTTTTCATGGCAACCAAATGATTCATTTTCCATAACAACCGATTTTTTACATGTTTAAAAAAAATTGGGCAGAGGTTCCCCTTTATTACCTAAGTAACAAATACTGCTATAATCAAAATACAAAAATCAACAGAAACTACTATCTCTCAAAAAATTTTAAAAATTTAGAAATGTTCAATGCTGTGAAACCCTTTCTTACATGACTCAAATTTTCCTATGAAGTTTTTTTCCCTGAATTAATTTGAACAGTTTCCCAAAATCATTTCAACAACAGTGAAAATCATTCAAAATGTAATTTTTCCCATAGGGTTAGTATGGAAGACCCCACCTCTTCTTGAAACCCTCCCCCCCCCCTAACATTAATTGACCCCCTAGAAAATGTTTTGTTTCTTGCACAACTAAATATAGGGTTGTATTATATATATACGAACTCAACAAATTTAATTATTTTTTAACTGTAATTAAAAAGGTTACCCTTTAGGTGTCTATAATCATTTTATTGATACATCGTTTGAGACGCCATTATTTCATGTTTGAGAGAGTAGTTCAAGAGAACATTTAACGAAATCAAAATCGGACAATTTGATTTCCAGATGATTACACAAAAAGTTAATATCCAACCTACATGAAACTTAGAGATTATTGCTGAGGATTTTTTTTAAAAAAAAGTAAAAGCTCAAGAAGTTTCAGAAGATGTATATTAAGTCCTGAACTACCAAAATTGAAAAATTAACAGAGGTAACTCATTGCTTACAATAACATATCTTTGTTCGTTTAAACATATACTCTTATGAAAGGTTCAGATCAAACGTGTTTCATCATTACCGTTAAAGTTATTATGCACAATCCCATGTATAAGTGATATAGAATTGATGTTACTTTGCTTTTTCTTATTGAAATTTGAGAAATATATATGATTTGAAGACGGAATTGGTATGTGAATGACATGATTTTTTAAATATGCGTTATACGGTGTTATACGGTGTTATGAATACTGATTTTATTTGCAACTTTCATGGGTGTCTACTGTAGTGGTTGCGAAATAGCAATGTAAGTAGGTCTGACTTAAATATTAGGGTTATATGACCAGTAAAGACATGGATGTAGCGTTTTTCTTCATCTAGCAATACAGTCGATCAAAAAGGTGCTCGAGTCCGTCTGAAACTTACTATGAGGTATAAACAGAGCTCACTGTAGAAGGCCTCATGGGGGACGTTAAAATGAAGCCCAACAATAAAAGAAAGCGTTGTTCAATTGTAGGATTCTACCGTGTATTTGTAGAGACTTTGTCTCATGTACATTTACTCCATATCCCTTCATTGTTTATTAAAAAGTAAAAAGAATTTTCAGTTATCAATAAAGTCAAAGAAAGGTCCATAAAAAGCACTGTAGCTGCACCTATCATATGTAAACACACGCCCATGTTTCATACGTCAGTCGGGGGCATTTGTTGAACGATTGAACAGAATCGGTTTCGCTTTTCGGAAAAGCGGGTATGAATATAGTTGCTTCAACGTTTTATGGTGGCTCATGACATTTTTGAATTTATCGCGGTCAGATTTCGGACCTACTCTGGTTTTCTCCAGTTCAAAGACTTGCACACTAATCCCACTTTTTATTTCAGGGGTGTCTTCTATAGGTCAAATTTAGACAATTGATGAATAACCCTCCTTAATGCTACCACTTGCATTCAGATTGACCTGTAAAAGCATCACGCTTGATTTTGGACTATGAATGAAAAAAATATATTCATTGTCAAGAAGAGCAGGAGAATCAGATCGTTAATATAAAAGCCAACAACTGTTTTACTGTTTATTATTTATGCATTTACAGTGTAATAAATGTCTTACGAACCATTATGCTGATAACTGAATTGTTAAGTGATTAAATAATTAGCAACTGTTGGCTATACATCAAAATATCATATCCTTTAATTAAATATGAACTGATAGGTCTTCCTGTCACGTTTAGAAAGATTCAGTGGCACAACACGTACCTTCTTTGTAGTAAGAATATATGAATCTAACACCGGTGAAAAGTCAAGATCAAGAAATCTCAGACACCCAAGGGTAAGATTTCAATATTTCTCTGACGAGGCTTGCCGAGTCAGAGAACCATTGAAATCTTACCCCGAGGGTGTCTGAGATTTCTAAATCTTGCATTTTCAACGGTGTTTGATTTATTTTCTCACTTTTGTAATCACAAACTACGATTTATTTACAACCAAGTCGTACTTGACATCCGACGTTCCTAAGCGACGTCAATGACGTCAGAATATGTTGCTTGGTGATTTCTGTCTTGTACCGGGGGGTACAAGACAAGAAAATCTCACACCGCTAAAAATAGGAACTGTCCTGTCTCAAAAGTGAGAAAAAAAATTCTTTGCCCTATTTATTCATATCTCGTAAATAACGCATTTTTGTAGTTTTACAACCTCAAAAACGAATAAAATTTTAAAAGCTGATAAAATCCGTATGTGTCAATTTGATTTTTAAAAGTACAAATTATATCAGAGGCTATGAAAGTAGGAATCAACAATTTAAATCAAGCATCAAAACAATTTCTTTTTATTTGTAATTCAATAATCGTTCATTTTTCATTCCATACTCCCTGTTTCCGTATACATACAACCAGAGTAACATACACAATACAAGATTTAGATAACTAAATAAGCAACCTATGAATTAGCGGCATCCAAATGAGCCTGTTCTGCTCACATGGGGAGATGTGTTTCAGAATTGCAAGCAACAAACTAAGAACCAACTTAAACAATGTCCTGTTGGTAGCTATTTTGTATCGGGGCAGTCCTGTCTGATATTGAGGAAGCGAACCAAGAACTATTGAGAACAAGGTTCAACGCAGATGGCATTGTAATTTCAGAGATATATTAGAATGTGTTTTGATAGAATCCAATGGTTTACTATTTTACAGGATGGCGACCGTCTTAGATGGGATGCAAACTTGCATACTCCTTATTTTAAAGGGTACCATTTTAGAGCAGATCGCCAAGGTTTTGTTCAATATAGCATAGCATTTTCAGGCTTTAACACATGGTCAAATGTTAAACTATGTTCAATTCTGGCAGCCACATGACTGAGGGATTATTTTTGAGCCAGTTTGGTTTCAACTTTTCTTGAAGTTTAAGAGACCTTTGAATAATTTTACATGGGACTGATATTTAAATATGTTACCGGGATGCACATCTTTCAAGCACCTGTTCTGAAGGAGATCATCTAAGGACCAAATAACTAAATACCGAAGTTCCTGTGAATTTTGATTCTGCATATGCGCATTTCGACAACTTATGTCTTTTCAGTGCAGATAAAATCTAAACGTTTGGAAGACCATTAAGTCAAAGATAATTTAAAACTGATAGAGAACAAATTACCAAATATGATCTAAATAGAAAGCCAAAATGCTACATTTCCATGTTATGCACTTTTATAGTAACAAAGAGCACATATTTCAAGGTAGGAAATATTTAACGGAAAATATGACTGATAATTTGAATTATACGATCAGAATCACAATCTAAAACATTCATTAAACATACAATTTATTTTAATCTTTTCTGTTCAGTACGGGTCTGACGCTGCTTTGGCAACGTTTTCTTATTTACGGAATTTTCGAACACGATAAGCTTTGTTTTTTTAATGGGGTAGAAAGTCGCAGCACCAGTTCTCATTGATAACCAACAAAATTTTACTAATTTGGAATTGTGTCATATTACTAACGTTACTTACTGGTATTTTAGCTCACCTGGCCAAAGGCCATGTGAGGTTTTGCCATCACTCGGTGTCCGTCGTCCGTCGTCCGTCCGTTTACTTTTATTCAAAAATCTTCTCCTCTAAAAATACTGGGCCAATACTTACCAAACTTGGCCTGAATCATCACCAGGGTATGCACTTTTAATTTTATGATTTTTATGTCCGTAGACCAAACAACATGGCCGCTGTTACTAAAAATAGAACATAGGGGTAAATTGCTGTTTTTGCAAATTACTCGAAAACCGTTACAGATATCAAAAATCTGACATAGGTTAAAAATAATCAGCATGATGAGATCTACCCCCTGTGCAATTTTAAAGAAAATCTGAAAACCCATATCGGAGTTATAGCCCTTTTTCCGTAAAATTTTCAAAATTTTTGTATTTTCTATTTTTTATTTCTAAAAGTGTAACAGATAGAGATCAAGTGTAAATTGCAAAAAATATTCAGCATATTAAGATCTACCCACCCTGAATTTTTTAGGAAAATCCTTAAAACTTGTAGGAGTTATTGCCCCTTTTTCACCGAATTTTCAAAATTTTCGTATTTTTCGTCGTTTATTTCCAAAACTATAGAAGATGAAGGTTAAGTGTAATTGATAAAATGTTTGCCATGTTGTGGCGACTTCAAAACTGGTGTGGAAAATTGTTCATTGACTGCCATTTTCAAAATGGCCACCAAAAAAGGCGGAAAAATTCAACATTGTCCGACTTCAATGAAATTTGGTTTCCAAATAGATATTGATATTGCGACTTCAAAACCTGTGTTGAAAATTGTTCGTTGAACGCCATTTTAAAATGGCCGCAGCAAAAGGCGGGAAAATTCAACATTGTCCGATTTCAATGAAATTTGGTTTCCAAATAGGTATTGATGTTGCTACTTCAAAACTGATGTTAAGAATTGTTCGTTGACCGCCATTTTCAAAATGACCGCCAAAAAAGGCGGGAAATTTCAACATTGTCATATTTCAATGAAATGTTTTTGTCCAAATAGATATTGATGTTGCGACTTCAAAACCGATGTTGAAAATTGTTGGATGACCACCATTTACAAAATGACGTCTCGATTTCAAAACTGGTGTCAAAAGTGGTCCTTAGCAAGAATGTTTTTTGTCAAAAAAGCCCAACAAAGAAATGTAGTAAAATATGATCAGACTTTAAATACTGTTCAATATATTGGTGGTGTTCGAGGTCTGAAGAACAACTGTTTAACTTACAATGTTACCATGATTGTGGCAACAGAGAGCCAGGTGAGCGTTACAGGCTCCTGAGAGCCTCTAGTTTATGGTACTTTTAAACTTTTAGAGGGTCATTGTCTTTTACCATCAATATATCACTCCAATACTATAATCCAAATGCTTTCATGCATATAAGAAAGCAAAAAAAAATATTTTATGGTCTTATCGGTAAATTACATTTGCTTACATTTGCAAATAATTTGTTTTATATTTAATATTAAACAAGTTCTTTTTGTTCTCTTAACTTTACTCGCTATAAACCATTGAATATTTCTTAAATTGGCATTACCTCAAATCGTTCACACAAAAAAGTTAAACAATCTCCTTTAACCATCCTCCGAGGATATAAAACACATATTCAAAAAGTCATAAAGAAATAAAACAAATTCGTATAAAACAGAATGTAAAATAGGTCTTCAAAGGTTACTTTTTATATATGAAACCAAATCTCGAAACGCAATCATACGAGAGTTGTAATAAGTAAAATAAAAGAACGGATGATCTGCACCTTCATAATGTTTTTGTACTATTGGAATGCTCACGCGTCTCATTCTCTCTGCTAAAATTAAACCTTCGTCTTTCAGACCATCTAAACCACATGTCATAATCAAGGTTTTTTGTAGCTTTCTCATTTGGTCGTCCTCCATCATCAATGGCGCAAAATATGGATTTAGAATAATTTTTTCGACCTCCTCAACGTTTGAAAGTGAAGTTTCGATGCTGTCATCTGACGCTGTTCCAAAATCTCCTTGTAGTATTGTCGGATCTACAAACTTTCTATATTTCATTTTAGTTGCTTTTGAGATATGACTGTTGTTAAAAAATGCCGGCATATACTCTAGGTGTCCAAAGGCGTACATATTTACCCAAAATATCATTATTTCTTTTGTGACATATGTGTTTGCTCTCCTTCGAGGAACATCAAACCTCTGAAAAGAGGTCAGAGAAAAATCTAATGCTTGAACAGTGGGGTAAATCAGGCCTTGTAAACGTAACTTAGGAATGTCAAGGTTAGAATTCTCCGAAAGTTTAAGTGATACTGCTAATGCCAAATTACCACCAGCGCTGTCACCTTAAATGTTCAAAATATAATGAAATTAGTAAAGTATCTGAGGACATTCCGAACATGAATTTTGCAGTGTAATATAATAGCATTGTGTTTTAAATGGTGATCTTGATTTCAGATGCAATTTTGAATTTCAGTTATTCCATTTTGCTTCTCTTCTTCCTATTGTTGGTTCATTATCCAATGTGAAGGTTCATTGCTGTAAAATCCGAAATATGATGCTGCAGTTCTGGTTTTCTTAAAAGTACATCCGATGCATAATTTTGACACAAAAGATAACCTTAGCAATTTCTCCTTTTCTTATAATTGGTTCAAAAGTTAATATACCTGAGAGGGAGCGTAAATATGGAATTGTCGTAGAAGTATCAAAGTTATCCTCGAATATTCAAATCTATAGCCATATCATAAAATTATTTTTTCCACTCTTTAACGAATGAAGCGACACAAAAAGCTAACAACAGATATTCCAGAACTGACACAAAAATGTGTCTACGAAAACGGACATCGCAGATATTCCGTTTAGGAAATAGTAAGAGAACTAAGAACTTAACTGAGGCTTACAAAATATACAGTGATATTTTTTGGAAAAAAAACAATATCCCCTCCCAAAGAAACTGCTAGATCGCAGATTTGTTCAGCCTCTGTTTAGCTTCGCCCCTTAAGACATTTTAATGACTGCCACCACTTGATTACCTGTCGATGTCCAACATAAATTGACATTTTCAGCTATATTTTACATATTCAATGACTTAACATTCCCCTTTTTATTTTATTCCGAACTCAAATTGAAGAGTGTTGTTAAAGGTGAAGGATTTGCTTACCCTACCGGATCCCCTGTTGAGCTACGGTTTACAATGTTAGTATTTCAAACTGAGTTGTATTTTTATAGTTTTTGCATGCTCTCTCGATGTCTCGTTTTTTCCGTTTTTCTCGGATTTGCCATGACTGTGGACTTTGGTATAAAGTCTTTGTTTTCTCAATCAATCAAAAATGTTTGTTTTTTTTGAAAATCATATATTAACTTGTCATTTAAAAACACCGAACAATACATACCTGCAACACCTATTCTGTCTTTGTCAACACCAAATTTTTCTGCATTTCTTAAAAAGTAGATCGTTGCTCTCAAACAATCATCAAACGCAGCTGGGAATAAATGTTCCGGTGCTTTTCTGTATCTGATTAAAGAATGAACAAATATTCAGCATTCACTGTCTACCAAGAGACCATTTTTAAAGGATAAACTGTAGATGCGACTCTTGATAGAGTTATTATTATTGTAGTAGAATTAATACTGTTTATTACAGAAATACAAATATTATATTGTTTCTACTTTGATAATGATCTCAACGATTTGCGGTCTTACTGTTTTATTTCAATACATCCCTTGATGTAGGTGTAATGTTTTTCTCGCGAAAATGCTAAAAAAATCTACTCTAAAATGATATTATATTCATTTAGAATATTAACCGTACATATATAAAACACCTTTCTTATGCTAGGCTCGATTAAACAGGCTAAGTAAGTAACTATAGAGAGGCATTGATTACTACTTTTGAAATCGTACACATGTCTTGTTAGACAAACGTAAACAACGATAGGAACTCAGGACAGCCCGACTTAGTAACAGCACTAGCAAAAGCCAGAGGTTGGGTTGAACCGGTTCATGGGTATCCAAACCTCCCCTTTATCTGTCCCGTTTCTCTATAATAAAATAAACATACGAATAAAACCCAATACAGGTAGACTACTAACTCCATGACCACAATCTTGAAAGGAGAGAATATGACAATACGTAATTTTGAAAATTGGGTCAAGGGGTTTTCACCGTTAATCTGCAGGCTAGCTCAAGGAGCCTAATCTGCTGGTAAAACGCTAGGGACCTTTTAAATCTAAGATAATACTTCGTATTTCTGCACCTTTAAAACGATTTGAGGAATTTTGATGAATGAAAATCATTTAAACATTGATATATAAGGTTTATTCTAAGACCAAGGTCAAATGATCAGGTGTATCTTCTGGTCACTTAAGGAGGGGACTGTTCATAGACTATTTATGCACAATTTTGTGAAGTTGTGTAGATGTATGATCAAAATTTTATATATTTTAGAGCAGGTATGTTCTTTTCATGACATACATGATCTTTCGAGGGTTGAACTTATGAACGATTGTCCAAGGAAGTTTGAAAATTTATAGTTGAAAATGTTAAAGAAATGAATTGGTAGTTTCACACCTTACAAACTTAGTGAAAATGGAATACTAATATATCTTATATAAGTTGAAAACATACTCAACATATACTGTAACGACGTCTGCCATCTTTGTCATTTCCCTGTTCATAATCTCATATCCGTCTGAAATTAAACAGTGAAGTGTATTTACGGGAGTACGAGTGTCATAATCTCATATCCGTCTGAAATACAACAATGAAGTGTGTTTACGGGAGTACGAGTGTCAGAAATTTTGTTATTAGAATTAAAATGCTGACCTTTTCTTTTGAAGATATTTGGTAATAGAACATGAGCTAACAATTTTGAAAATCAATGTCAGATTTTTTTAGATATAGGACGTCAAAATTTGGCGGGAAACTGTCTTTCTAGATTTTTCCTTCAATCTCCATTAGATGTTTATATGCCTTGAAATATTTGAAAATATAATTGAAAGTTTATAAAATTTTATACACTGTCTATTTTCTGCATTTTAATTTGACGTACGACCAAGAATATGTGATACATGTGCAAAACAATTTAACCATGTTTGAATGGATAAAACCCGAGGATATAGAAAGCTTCTGAAATCTGAGTTCATACTCCCTTAACCAAACTTTTAAAAAACAAGCAAAACGATTTAAAGTAATAGCAATATGATATCAACTGCATCAAAGGATATATCAGTCAAGTAAAACATCTTCAAGCTGATTGTCTTCCAAATGTTTCAATTTTGTCTGCACTGAAGAGACATAAGTTGTAGAAATGCGCATACGCAGAATCCAAATTCACAGTAACTTCGGTATTTTGTTATTTGCTTGGATTACTTCAATTTTGATAATGACGAATATCGTAATCATAAAAGCGAGGATAGTAGAAATGTAGATAACCTCTCAAAAATTTCGTATATTTGACAAAATTTGTTTTGAAGACGGCCTATTGCCATCCGTTGACAGCCCAGATTTCTTCGAAACAAAGGGCTAATATAAGAAGTGAAGTCAAAACAGTAGACCCTTTCACGATATCTGCGGTCCTGAATTTTGCACTTGCGTTCATATGCCTTTGAGTGGGTAAATTGCAACGTCATACAGTTGGGTGCAGTATTAACCTCTCACAAAGTTAACTTAAAACTGTTCTAGAACAGTTCTAGAGCTGCTCTAGAAAAGTGTTCTTAAAGCAGTCATACAGTAGAACTATTCTAAAAGCAGTCACAGAGTAGAACTGTTCTAAAAGCAGTCATACAGTAGAACTATTCTAAAAGCAGTCACAGAGTAGAACTGTTCTAAAAGCAGTCATCGAGTAGAACTGTTCTAAAAACTGTCATAACCTGTTCCAAAAGCAGTCATCGTCTTCCGTATGACTGCTTTTAGAACTGTTCTAAGTTAACTTGAAAATGACCGTTTTTATGACCACTTTTAGAACTGCTCTGTCTTATGACCACTTTTAGAACTGCTCTATCTTATTACTGCTTTTAGAACTGTTCTAAGTTATCTTAGAAAATTACCGTTTTTATGACCGTTTCTAGAAGTGTTCTACGTCTGCTCTAAGTTAACTTCAAGTGAACTTAGAATTGTTTCGAACTTGGAGTTAACTTGGATGAGAGGTTATGACTGCACCCAACTGTAGTATACATGACGTCTTAATTAATTGTCCTACGACGTCATTTTTGCGGGAACTGTTTTTATTTTCCACTCAAAATCGCAGGATCGCAGTTATCGTGAAAGGGTCTATTACAACATGTACATCTATATAGAGTATTTAGCTGGTGTTAAAAAAAATGATAATTGAGATGGTGATAGTTACGGTAGATCGATAACCACTGTTACGATACACAGTTCAATCACGCAATTGATTAATTTAAAATACGCTTTTGGTTTGATTGTTAAAGCCGAAACAATTTGACAAGTTTTTGTTTATGACGTCATAATTGATTGACTAATGTGAAACGTCGTATTTCGTCAACTTTGCCCTGTGTTAACTCCCCTTTCCCGTAAATGATTTTTAATATAGAAAGTGTAAACTATCTCCGTTAAAATCATGGTGACATATACATTTCTTGAGTTTTTCCCGTAGTTTACATTATAATCGATATATTACCCGGTAATAGAAGTATAAAAAAAATTTCTCATGGATAAAAGATTAATTTCATTCAAGTTAAAATTTGCTTTTCCATATTACCCCGTGCATTCTACGTAATTTCATGTGAAAAAATGCACAGACTTCGACTTTGGTTCTAGAAAAAACAAGCAGCCCATACTTTATATTGTAGATTTCAAATGTGTAGGACGAAGTCTTCAATTATGCCGATTTCTAACAAAATCTCATGAATGTAAATATAAATTCTTCCGTAAATGGTGGTTTTCAGTGTGAGATGACCCATGTGATGATCGATGCACGCGACCTCGTCTCCCATGAATAAATGACTAACCAAAAGTGTTCATTTCTGTAAAACAACAATCGTAACCATAGCTAAACGTCATAAAACATCTGACGTCACAATATAAGGTACACTCAAATGGCGACGACGTTACTCGAACAGTATATGTTTCAATATGTTTCTTGTCGTATTTTACGGAAGAAATAGCTACTTACATTCCATCAAAATCAAAGATCGGAATATCTGTCACTCATGTAAGAAATTCTTCGTATTATTCTCTGGTTTCGCTACGCTCCACTCGAGAAAAGACGGAATTTCTTACATTCGTGAAAGATATCCCGATCTTTGATCTGCTCTCATGTAAGAAGCTATTAGTCTTTCTTCCTTAATTACCACCCCTCAATGTCAAAACTGTATAACGAAAACTTAAGCAGTGTCAATGACGATATCTCTCACATCTAACACGCTTATTGGTCTTTCTGTGTCCAATAAAGTACATTGCTTAAAACGTAATACATCAATTACATTACAGCTGGCTGGAAATGTCTAGTTTTGTCATCCCGAGGAGTGTTGTCTCCCGAAAGCTTCTTTTCACAGCAATTTGGTCAATACACCCAGTTAAAACTTTAACAACGAAAATTGTAAACAATTCCTCATTTTGATACAATGACTACTAAAACAATTACAGTAAGAAGCGGTTGGCATGATCAGGACGACGACGATGGATGCTTCTGTCAGGAAACAGTTTCGGATAACAGAATACCAACTGATCAAGACTAAAATTGATTACGTTTCTGCTGCCAACGCGAACATTGTAGTACAAATGATAAGCAATGTAACGACAGACCTTGTAGTGTCAAGACCATGCAAAAAGCCTAATTACAATTTGCATATATAAACTGATTACGGTAAACAAGCTGTTGTGGATACAAACGGTCAACATATTCCCTATAAAAATGCCCCAAACAAAACTTCAATGTTTGGATTCGCCCATATTTGATTTAGGAATTATTAGACACATGCTATAATATTCAAAAGCGTATATTTTGCCTATCTATATAATTATTTTATACCAGCTAATACAATATAATATTTGATAACAACCGTAAATTGTTCCTTTTGTTGGGTAGTATATCAAGTCATAACAAGAAAAAGGGAAAAGTTGATTTTTTTTTCAAACTTAACTTCAACATCAAAGTACGATATAACGGCACTAAAAGGCCCTCTTAAACTATTCAACTTCTTCTGTAAGAACCACTAGGACTTGTCCAGAAAAAAATTATGTTAACTATCAAATATGAATCTCGGAGAATTTTTTTCTAGGCCAGGAACAAGTCCTACAGTAGTGGTACATGTAAGAACCATTCAAAGTATCAATTAAAAAAAATTACAAAGAAAATTGTTTGAAATTCGTTTTTTAAATATCAGTGACAGTTTATGTGCATTACTACATTCTAACAGAGCCAAAAACTTTCAATAATTTCTTTGCCAACAATTCAATGGAAAGAAGGTTAATCTAAATCACGTGACACTGGACAAGTCGTCAGATTTTCTAAAGAAACCCTCATAAATCGGCCTGGCAATTTAAGAAAGAAATCGAAATATAAAAAATATTTTGATGCATCTCACCAAAGATGAAGTTTTGAAAATGTACAGGTCAAGAGTAAAGGTGTCAAACCACCAATTCAGCCAATCAGCACTTAGAACAAATGAAAAAATAGATCTTTTAGTATCTAAATATAACTTTGAATTCATGCACCTTTTAGAATAAATGTGGAAATGAAATAAATGATACACCTGTTTGAACATTGATGTTTCAGGCTTATTTTGAGACTTAGGTTAATTGACTAGAATGATCCTTTGAATACTTATCATAGGTTTTTCCGGTATACTATGAATGTGTAATGTTTTGGTTGTAATGGTGTATATTTATAGATAGGATTTTTTCAACATTCGAACCTCTCTTGGAAGGCTTTAAAGGTATGCTGAAATTTGGATATGATGTTGACGAGATGTGCACCTTTCGGAAAATATATTGTTTCATTCAGGTTAAACTTAAGATAAATTGTCCAGACAGATTTGAATATGGGGAATATCAGTTGAAAATTTTAAAGAAATGAATTGGTGGTTTACTGTCAGTGCTTTAGTTTTTCGTGTTGTCTTGTATATCATACTGTATAATTTTAGTTTTGTCATCGTGAAAGATGTTTGTACAACTGATTTGTCCTTGTGAATGTTTGAATACTGTAGAGATTTGCAGAAGCTTTTCAAAATTTTACCTTGGTGCTGCTTGAGGGTTAGAGAAGTAACATTTGCCATGGATTTTAATTGGTTGTGTAAGGGTTAGAAAATGACATTAACCAATCCGCCACCAATCAAATCTTTCAAAACAATATATGCCTCACTGATAGTGTGACGGGTGTCGTTAGCGGGGCAGGACATGCTTACCCTTCCGGAGCACCTGATGTCACTCCCGGTTTTCATGGGAGTTCACACTATGAGTGCCTTAGTTCTTAATGTTATCTTTTTATTTCCGTGCATTGTAGCTGTCTCACGTCCTTGTTTTGTCTTTGTTTTTATCTGTTACCGTTTCTGCCATGTCTTTGGACTTCGATTTTTGTAGTCATCGCTTCCCTTGTTCCTTCGGTATTCTACTGCCGTTGTTTCTAACCTTTACACAAAATGTGCGAAAATTTTGAAACAAGTCATAAAGAGTTGTTTATAGCATAAATTGATGCAAAACATGTATGTATAATGAATTTGAGGTAAACATTGAAGTTTTAGCAAGCTGGTGCCACAATTGTGGCCAAAAACAGTCGTTATGTAATATTTTGGTAGTTTGATACTAAAATGCCGTTTTTAGGCCATTTTCATGATGTTGTGCAAAATTAGAAGGGTTAGTTGTGTAAAATAGTTTGAAAACTTCAAATGTAAGCTGATTTTACACAGGAATTTGCCTCTGTTTTGAATATATGTTCAATTTTTACAAATTTCATGTCTTCGGTGTCTCGAGCAAAAGCGACAACTCTGACTGAGATGCCTCATATAAAAATCTGTCTGATTTGTATACAATAATTTTTTAAAGCAGGAATGGTGCTTAGTTATGTAGTTTGATATGAACATGAACCTCAGGAATAAAAAATATCATGTTGTTCCTCTACTAAACAGTGTAAAATTGTCATTTTAGGGTCCACAGTGTCCAAACAAGAGCCAAGTCAAAATTTTATCATCTGATTTTGGGACAAGATTTTGAATTTGCAACACTTTTCATAAATTTGCATAATGTCATTTTCTTCATATATTATATATTTAATCACCCGAAGGAAAATAAATGCACTTGGCTTGATTTTCAGTAGTTTTAATACTATCATTGTACCTATTCATATCGGGCTTTCCGGTTAACTCACAAACCTAATATTCTTCATAAGCTCAAAAAATAAACAAAACTAGTTTTTCCCTGTCTTCTTGATCTTTTTGCATCAATTTCTGCATTTCAAATGCTATTTGTCTGACCATAACCAAAGTAAAGACCATTTCAAGTCCAAAAATTTACCTCAGAAGCACCTTCACAAATTGGGGGGAGGGTGACATTTTGTAGCATAATTTCAAAATTTTAAAGTTAGCTTTGAACATTTGCAGCTGTATTCTGATAGCAAAAATACTCTAAGGGCTTAGTATTAAACATGGTTGAAATTCATTACATAAAAGAAGTATATTTGGTTTTATGTCCATGTTTAACATCTATGAGTGCTTGTGCCTAATCAGAGCACCGAAAACACTAAATCTGTGACTTTTTGAAAAGTGATAAAAAGGAGGGAAAATTTTGGAAAAGGATGTTATTTTCTGTATACAATTTGGAAATTAACTAAAAAACATGAAAAAGTGCTGCCATTACACTTGGGAATGTTTCCATATCATGTTAATCATTATCTCTGAGTTTGTCAGGTCTAGAGTTGGTTCCCTTTGCATAAGCGTGTAAAATGCGAGATCAAATTCGGGATATCCGACCAAACCTCTAAGTAACTGTTAATTTAGTTTTTGCATATGCGCAGTTCCACAACTTATGTCTCTTCAGTACAGATATCATATCAAAACATTTGGAAAACAAGACTCATTCACCAATTGAAAGTTTTCCACAGAAAATGTAAGGACCATGCCAATACATGATATTCCATGAAAAACAAAACAGCATATATACAATTATCTTGTACTACGATTATTGTAAGAATTTAATATTTCTATGCCCCGACACGGCATATAGATTTACCCTTATCAGTCCGTCCGTCCGTACGTCCGATGTTAAGTTTTGCGTTTAGGTCAATATTTTGGTAACCTCTTGTAATATTTTAATAATATTACATCAGTACATGCACCTTGATTAGTACTACCAGATTCACTAACAATTAGGGATCCATGATCTATATTTTACGGTTGGGTGACTTTTGTTGAATTTTGCGTTTAGGTCCATTTCTCATCAACTACACATCATACCACAATGATGTCTCATCAAATTAATCACCTTCATTAGTATTACCCTAATCAGGAAGAATTAAGTGGCTTTGACCTATATTTTACGCTTGATTGACTTTTGTTAATTTTTGCGTTTTGTCCATTTCTCATCAACTACGCATCATTCCACAATGATGTCTCATCAAATTAATCACCTTGATGAGTACTACCCAAATCATCAAGACAAAAATTAAGTGGTTTTGACCTATATTTTACGCTCGAGTGACTTTTGTGAAATTTTGCATATAAGTCTATTTCTCAACAACTGAACATGTTATCACAATGGTATTGCATCAAATAAATTACCTTGAAAGGTGCTATCCAAATCAAGGACGATTAAGTGTCTTTGACGTACATTTTATGCTTGAGTGACTTTTGGTAAACTTTGTGTTTTTAAGTCCATTTCTAGACAGCTACACAACATATCATTATGAAGTGACTCATCTTGGTGAGAACTACCAATTTCTTAGACAATTTGTTGACTTTGACCTAAATTTTACACTTGAATGGCTTTGTTAAATTTTAGTATTAGGTCCATAAACATCTAGGTGTTTTATGAAATAAATCGCTTAAGTTCTCTATTGCAATAAAGTTGACGGCGGGGAATCCGTGTCTTATAGACACATTCTCTAGTTTTAATAAAAATTGACTTCAAAGTTCATAATTCTGCAAAAGATCAACTGGCTAAATCCAAGTTTCACACTACAGTTTACAAAATATCAAATTTTGCATCTGTATTTTAAGACTCTATACAAACTTTCGAACTCTTAAATCACTAGCAATGGCTTAATCAAAGCAATGCGAGCAATATGATATCCTAAACAAATAAACTATGCCAATCATTAAATCAAATTCTGTACTTCAAATAAAAGGAGCATATAGTTTCTAACCACGCCCAGATACCAGAACTATGCACCAATTCATCTGACCATTAGTATAACAGACCTGAAACAGGTCTACATATGTTGGCATATGTATACTTATACACCAAATGACTTTTCCCTATTCAACGCATTAAGACAGGAGATAAAGATAAACAGTCGGATTGGTATTATTGAGAGGAATTCAATAATCCATTAATCTGACGCATGCGTCGGCTGCGTATATTAATAAAATAATTAATTGCCTCCATCCAGGATGCACCATCCACCACCATGTAAATACATCATTCCAGGCAGCAATTTGTCGGATGATTTAGGTGGATAGTATATTCTCACCTCGACTCCGTCAAACACTTCTTTTTTCATCTGTAAAAATAATCATTCAAAAATTCATTTTAATTAAATGAAGTTTCTGACGATTTCAAGAAAACAAAAGCACAAGTCCATGAGACAACAAAAAGTAATAGGTAGAAACCACCGAAAAATTGTCAATTGCAATGGTCCCGACTTGGTACAGGCGTTATAAAAGAAATTATGGGTAAAACCGGTTTCATAGCGCGGCCAACCAGCTCTTCCATTGTGGTTGTGTCCGGTATCAACTCTACGGCAATTTCCATTGAAAGGTCGTAGACGGTTAAAAGCAATCATCATCCAAGTATTAAGTTAAAAAAATCTTGAATCAGATAACTTCTACTTTTTCCACAGGGGACTGATATTTATTGAAGAACATTTTGATGATCGTATGAGACGGATTTTTATTTAGCCTTAATTAATTAGATGGTCACGGAGATAATTATTGCTTCCGTAACTGGTGGTTTACAGTGGGAGATGACCCATGTGAGATCGATGCACGCGACCTCATCTCGCACCGGTAAATGACCAACCAGACGTGTTGATTTTTGTGATACAACAATCGTAACCATGACTAAACGTCATAAAACACCTGACGTCATAATGTGAGGAACACTCAAATGGCGACAACGTTGTTCACACGGTATAAGTTTCAAGATATTTCTATCCATGTTTTACGGAAGAAATAGGAACTTGCATTCGGTCAAAATGAAAGATCGGGATATCCTTCACTCGTGTAAGAAATTCTACGTCTTTTCCTCTCGTTCCGCTACGCTCCACTCGAGAAAAGACGAAATTTCTTACACTTGTGAAAGATAGCCCGATCTTTAATCTGACCTTATGCAAGATCCTATTAATCTGTATAATTTGTGCCAAATTCGAGATGTATGTCCAACAAAGATCCAGTTGTTTCTTTTGTCTCGTTTAGCTCTTGTTCTGTAGGATATATTGATGGGATCCATTTAAGGAGGTAGACCTAGGTTAAGGGACATAACTCTTAAAAATCCTATGTATGTTTATTTTATTCAGTCTTTATTAATATGTTCTAAGCTTCTAAGTGACATAGATGATTTTAATTCTTTTTCACATAAATGCTTAAAAATCATCGATGAATCAGACTGATGAAAACGCCTTACTGATTTAAAGAGTATTCTCCCTTTGACTAGGTCTACTACCTTAACAAAAGATGTGTTATTAATGGACAGAACATCATCAATTTATCTTCAAGTTAGATTGAATGATCTAGCATCAAGTATAATAAAGCGTAGGGTACAAATATGTAACATAAGCACTTACGAGAAATAAAACCGACATCTTCAAATGACCTCACCTTGTATTTAGATGTATACAAGTTAGAACGTTGCGAATTTTTTTACCTGTTAGTCACCCTCAACATCAATCAGTGATAAAAAGCAACAATACCTTTCCAAATAATTTTTTGTGCGTTATTGTTACATGATTGTTATGGTGAATCAAAATAATAAAACGTAT